>PITA01012105.1:0-63534 GCA_004023965.1 Spilogale gracilis | reverse complement strand
CCTGCCCGGGACATAGACACACAACCCTGCCCGGGACACGGACACACACAGCCACCCCACCCTTAAACACACACAGCAACAGCGCACAATGGCACAATAATCCACTTACAGATTAGTTTTCAATTGACCTGCTTTTGTTTTTAAAATGTCTTGAAATGATAAGGAAAGAGACAATTGATCTTTGCTTTGGCATTTCGTGACATTTGCTGCTTCCAATGAACACAGGATGAAACACAACCAGTACAGAACCATTAACCCACGGAAGGGCGCTCGGCACTGCAGGATTAGTCTGGTTTGACAGATGTGACACCCTGCCTGGGGGCTCGGGCCCGCGAATTCCCCAGCTGTCAGTGGTGTGTGCACCAGGGTCTCGGGCAGCGAGGACCTGTCCGCGAGCACACGGGAACTGCGCCTGAAGGTGTGCAGAGCAATGGACGGCAAGCATCCTTCCTCTGCACCCTGCACGGCTCCAGCAGAAGGCTATCGCCCCACGTGGGGAGGAAAACCAGGCAGAGAGTCGGCTCGGGGCAAAGGGGAGAGCGGGGTGGCCCAAAGCAGACGGAGATGCCACCCGGGTCTCCCAGAGGCCTGCGCTGGCCAGACTCGTCGGGGACACTCAGCAGCTTCCTGGAGGGCCTGGTACCTCCTGGTCACCGGCACACGACCCCTCCATCCCCCGAGAGAGGACAGAGCCCTCCCTGGCAAGTGCTCGCAGCGTCTCCCCACCTGCTTCCACTCGGGCTTCGTACAGCTAGAGCCGAGCCTCAGAGGCCCGGAGGCAAGGCCCGAGCTGAGGACCATGTGCTTTGAGGCCGTCCGTGAGGCTGTGGCCGAGGGGGCACTGGGCCCCCAGGGCTGGCGGACAGGCCCGCTGTGAGGCCGCCTCGGACCGCCCCTGCACACTGAGCCCCGCACAGACTCTGAGCAAAGTGTGGACTTTGGGTATTGCTGCATGTCTGTCTCTAAGGCAGAGACACCCCACAAAGCTGTTCCCGACGCAGATCTCTGCGGTCTGCAGGGGTGCACGCTGGGAGGCCTGCCGAGGGCAGGGCTGCTTCGGGAGGGGCTCCAAGGTCCCATCCTAGAATGCGGCCCCACCTGCACAGGGATCCTGCATGGCTGGGAGAGGTGACCTCATCCACCCCGTCTCTGCGGCCGGGCACAGATGGCAGGGTGTAAAGCAGCTCCGTCCAGCGGATAAAACACAGACTCGGGGAGCGACCTGCAGGCTGGCTGTGTGCGGCAGTCAAGAAGGCCCCACCGTGGCACCTTGGCCAAAGGGAAGGGACGGTCTCCACAGCCCGTGAGCATCTTCAGCCACCATTTAGGGGTGAGGGTGGGAGGGCGGGCCGGAGTCCCTGCTCCTCCGTCTTCACACCACCCTTCGATGTTTCACCTTCTCCCCTCCATCCCCCTTTCAGGAAGCATCCATTCCCACCACACCGCACACGGGCGCCTCGGGTCACCGAGGGTCCTCAGAGAGCAACACATGGTGTGGGCGTCTGCATGAGAGCGTGAGCTGAGGGACACGTGAGAGCACGGGGGTCCCACTGCAGAGAACACCTGCTGTGGGATCAAGGAAGGGCCCGGGTCGCGGAGGCCAGCACCACAGAGCACTGGCTCTGGGCTGGACCCCTCGCTGAGTGGTCTCCTCTCCGTCACCCGGGAGTGAACCCAAGGGGAAAGCCCTGTTGTCGCATAGTGAGAGAATGTGGAAAATATTTCTAAAGCTCAAATACAGAAAAGTATACATAATTCCACTGATCAAAACCAAATAATGCTAACACCGTGATTAGTTTCTGTTCAGTCTTCTGTGCGCAGGACACAAGCAAACTCAGGGTCGTCCTTGTGTCACACGCGGGTGTCCCTATGAGTACACACACAGATACGTGCAGTCTACACGTGTGCATGCGTACTACATGTGTTCACGTGCGGCTGGGCATTTGCGTGTCTCCGACCACGTGCCATCCATAGATGTGCGCACGGTACACACGTCTGTGCACAGGTGAAACACACATTCACACACACGGATGTGCACAGACGCGTGTAATCCCAGATGGTGCTCTCCCCCCACAGCAAGTGCTGGAAACCAGGCTCTGAAGACGGGATCTGGGGCTGGACACCCAGGGTGTGGACAGGCTGTTCTCACAAAATCATCAACGGGCATCACTGGGTGCAGGTGAGGCTCCAGACGGAGGGTACCGGCCGCTGTCAGCCCCGCGGGGGGCCCTGCCTGTGCAGGCGGAGGGTACCGGCCGCTGTCAGCCCCGTGGGGGCCCTGCCCGCCCGCGCTGGCCCCATCAGTGCAGAGAGTGTGTATCATAAAGTGCATCACTAATTTCACAGGTGGCACTGTTTCCCACTCAAATCCTCACTGCCCACCAGGCAGCTGTGGGAATTCTCCTGTGGTCGGACCCCTGATCGCCCTCCATCAGCGGGTCACACGAGCTCTCTATAGATCACACACGTGGACCACATGCGGTCCCACCGGGGAGCTCCTTCCTGGTTCCCACCTGCCTTTCAGACGGACAGACGTGCCCAACGGCAAGGCTGTGCGGGCAACGTGCCCCTCAGAGAGAGCCGTTTCCTCGGGTTTGGCACCAGGCACTCTGGCCGCGGTAAGGGACATCGCCATGGGACGTGCTTCCCTCTCAGAAAGGCTGAGCCCGCAGCCGGGGCTCTGTCCTCTCGTTCCTGCTCCTCTGACAGCCGGTCTCAGACCAGCGGGAACCAGGTCTGTCTGCTCTGCCTCAGGTGCATGCATTCGGGGGTCCTCACTCAGGCAAAGGGTTTCTGACTCAAGCCCCCTGCTCAGACACCCTCCTCCTCCACCCTGTGCCGAGCTCTGTGCCCTCGCCCCCAGCAAGAAGCGGCAGAGGCGAATGCGCTCCCTGGAGAGCCCACGCATCTAGAAAACCTGTCCCTCACGTCCCTGGCGTGTGTGTGTGTGCGTGCGTGCACTGCACGGGGAGGGAGCTCAGAGCCTCTGCTGAACACGGAGCCACCATACCCTAGAGCCAGACATGTGCTGCCGATGGAGAGGGGGCTGTCCCCATGTCCCCTATGTATTGCTGGCTGCTGACTACAGTCTTCAGCATGTTGAGAGAAGGATTCTTTTAGTTCTCTGTTAGTAAGGGTAGAGTTCTCTTTTCACTATTAAATGCAAGAAAAGCTACTGTAGTTCTTAAGAGATCGTGTGACTAATGCCACTGGCTTGATTGCTAGGATGTTCGTCATCGGCGAACAGAAGAAGTAGCGTGGCAGACACGGTTCTCACGGGGCCCGGCTGAGCGTGGGCTGGCCCTTAGCTGGCATCCAGAACATGCCCTTGAGGTGACCCGCCCGTGGTAAAGCTGGGGCTCTGTGCCGGCCCGTGGACGCTGCTGGGACGGCGCTTGCGGTCAACACTGGCTCTGCTCCTGGGACCTGCCCCCAATAAAACCTTGGGCTCTCGGTGCCTACCGGGCTTCCGAGGGCAGAGACGAGGCTCCGCTCTGCATGGCTCCCGTGGGGAGGGCACGAGGGGCCTGCACCCAGCTCCCCTCTCCCACTCCCCTCCGGGGCACCTTCCCCCCGACAGACCCAGCTGTGCATCTCTGCCATGCGGTGGTGACAAATCTCGGCCATGCTGGGACACAAGGAGCCCTTCTAGGGAAGCCCCGCACGAGTGGGGCCCGGACACAAGGGGATCTGCCAAGAGTAAACCAGCTCAGGATTCCTGGGAAAGAATTTTTTATGGAATATTTTTACTTAACCTATTAATGGGTTAAACCTGCTGCTACTGTGTCAAGAATACCAGTATTTTTACAGCAAGTGAAAGTGGACTCTTTTTGACTTCCATATGAACAAATACAGAATTCCTTTACCCAACCCGCATCTGTTTGCATCGTGCCTTCCCGGGTCAGGCCCGGGGCCGCAGCCGAGGGAGCCCGGTGAGCTCTGCACATGAAAGACACAGGGTGGTGTTCACTCCGGGGGAGCCGTGCGGGCGTGAGGGAGGGCCCGAGCACGCAGCCCCGAGACCTACAGGCGGTCCTGTATCCCTGACATTTGTGCGTGCCTTCTAAGTGAGCTGTTCTTTTTTTTAAAAATTGTAATTATTTGTTAGAGAGCCAGAGCGGGAGAGCAGCAGGCAGAGAGAGAGGAGGAAGCAGGCTTCCCGCCGAGCAGGGAGCCCGAAGTGGGGCTCGATCCCGGGACCCCGGGATCACGACCTGAGCCGAAGGCAGTCGCTTAATGACTGAGCCGCCCAAGTGACTGAGATGTTCTTAATTTTACTTGTGAACTCCATTTTCTTTCCTTCTTTTATGGATACTAATTCCTTTATCAAAGACCTTTACCACACGTTGACTTTATTTTTCCATACCTAACTTCTTGATTAAAGATTTAGTAGCTTTCTAATGTTTTTATAGAATAAAAGCATGTCGGCTGAGAATCTGGGCTCCAGCCCAGCATGGGTCGCGTCCCGTGCGTTCTGCTGCTATCTCGCCATAGAGGATCACGCTCAGCAAATACGGCCCGTGTTGCTCCAGCTTTCCGGATGCAGACAACATCAATGCCTGAGGTCAGATGATTCATTCTGTAAATGTCCCACTTGGAAGATGCAGTCGCGTTCTGAAAGGCTCTCACCACCCAAAGTCCCCGGGCCACCCCTAGGTTCTGCGTCTAGACTCACAATAACCTGTTTCCTTCTGATCACATCTACTGTGTCTCCCTGACACTGGCTTCATCTGAGTCTGTTTCATACAGTTCTGAATTCCAGTCTAACATACAGACAGAAGAGCACGCAAATCAAGACCTTAGTGAAGGAGCCCTGTGTCCGAGCTCCCAGAAGTTTCCGCCCCAAGATGAAGCACAGAGGCGCGACTCGGGCTACCTATGACATCATTCCCTCTGCTCTCACGTTCCCTCCGCACAGCCTGATGGGAATCCTGCCAGCCTTGTGTCCCTCCTGTCTGTGCCACCTGCCCGTAGCCACCTGTTTCCTTGCACGTCCTAAGGCCCCTAGGTCCCGGCTCCCCTGAGTCTGCTCCCCTTCGCCTCTCCCTCAGGGCTCCTTGCCCCAAAGCCATTCTGCCGCTGCATCCTGGTCCTCTTCCCTGTGCCCCCCGCCCTTGGGACACCGTGCTAGGTCTCTGTCCTTCTCAGGCTGTCTCCCGACTGCCACCGACACCAGCCCCCTCCCCCCACCCTGCACGCTCAGCGCCGGCCTCACTGACTTACTCCTGGATGCAGAGCAGGTCGTCCAGCATGCCCCTGTCCTGGGCTCCCTGCCCTGCTCCAGCCCCACAGCCCCTTCTACTTGTCTGTCACCCCCAGCCAGCCCACACACATGGGGGGAACGGAGTCTGGGGACAGACTGCACAGGGCCTGGCCCAGGGGGAGAGATCCGAGGGCTGCGCTGGGCCACCGGGAACATCAGAGCAGAGACCGTGCCGATGGAAGGGCTCACATGGCGCACCTCCCTGTGTATGAATGGGGTTCAGATCTGGGCCGCCCCCCCGGTCCTGCCCTGGCTTCACAGGCTCCCATGTCCATTAATGAGGCCCGCCATCCACCAGCCAAGAGGAGGCAGTGGCTCGATGACCTGGTAGTATTTACCGACCTCTCGGCTCCTGAGGATCCCACAGAGGGCCCATGCGTCCACTGAAATTCCGCACTCTGTTCCCCGTCAGTCATTTACTCTCCTTCCTCTGAAAGACACAGCACCACGTGCTGCCCATGCTCTGTGTGTCTAGGGCACTCGCTCACCTCAAAATCCCAGCAACAATGCCGATCCCTCTGTGTCCACGGGGCCACAGCCTCAGGAGGCCAGCAGGACAGGAAGAGCCCGGCTGGGGCCCCCTGAAACCAAGCACCAGCGTGGTGGGCACACCGGGCCCTGGCGGCAGGGAAGGCAGGCATGAAGGAGGACCAGCAGGGAAGGGGCCGCACTCGGACCACAGGACCCTGTGACGCCCAGGGCGGCAGCTTAGACTTCAGGAGATCAAGTGGGTATGATCTAGAGGGGCTCACTCGCAGCCGTTCGGTGACTTGGTACATACGAACCAACCAGAGACGTCAGGAGAGCCAGCACTGGAGCTCAGCGGCCTCTCCCATCAGAGAGAAGGAGTGAGCTCAGAGGGAACACTGACGGTCTTGTGGACAAGCTTGCAGTCTGGGGCCAGGCTGGAGCCCCAGGAGGTTCCCGTGCCAGGTCACCACACCATGGGACACACCAGAGCCGGCCCTTCGAGCTTATCCGGCCACATGTGCCCGATGGGGGGGTGGAGGGGGCCTCGGCAGCTCTCAGCACAGCAAGTCCCTCACCTTCTCTCATCGCCGTGAGCTCTCTCATGCAGGAACCACCCCCGCCCCCCAGAGGCCCAGGGAGAGACAGAGCCTGCCGGCTGCAGCCCCAGGGACATAAGACCTGGTGCACACGGGAGGTCCTTCCACCCAAAGACCACACAAAAGCTCACTAGAATACGGTGCAGGGAGGGCAGAGCCCGGCTGTCGGCAGGGAGGCTCAGACCTCGGTGGCTGGAGGAGACGGGAGCAGGCAGCACGTGGTAGACAAGTGCTCTGGCGCCCATAGGAGGGCTGGGAAACTGAATCACCTGCAGGAGCGATGGGGCGAGCTCTGCCTGGGACAGCGGATCCTCAAGGAAAGTACTAAGGCTCAGGGCAGGATCGAATGCCCGCTCCAGAAGGGGCCTCGCTCCTTCCAGAGGACCCAGGACTACCGCAGCCCCAAGAGGCCCTCGGGGCCATTCATGGAGTCGCACACAACCAGACCAGCCTGGGGAGCCTCCGAAGCCAAGATGCACTGCCTGCCCAGGGAAACCGAGTCCAGGGGGCAGAGCCCATCACCCCCGGCCCAGCACCTGCAGCAGGGGGCCTGGTGGACACCAGGGGAGTCTCCTTGCTTCTGGGAAGCCATTCTCCTTTGGAAGGGATTCTATTCCTGTGGAAATGACTTAAAGCAACACTAGTTCCCAAGCGGAAACTACATTACAAGTCTGCACAGAGTGAGAAGGGGGGCTTCTAAAGCCTCTTCCCGGGAACGTGGTCTTGCTGGAGACTTGGGGTCTTGGTCTCAGTCACTCAGGCTGTCCTCCCTGGGTGCATTCATTGTCCTAAAATGTCACGATTACAAACCTGGTTCCCCCAGGCTCAGCAGGACTCCAAAGGCTCTCTATTTCCTTTCTGTTCTCCTATTTCCTCGCGCATTTAGTTCAGTCTTCAACTCCCGGCCATGTTTGCACCACGCGCTTCGTCCAACCTCCACGAGGCTGAAGCCCCAGGTCCCCCCGTTCCCCTCACTCTGCCCGGGCTCCGCCCATCTCCCGGCCCCACGAATCTCAAGCTGGCGAGCGAGGCCCGGGGAAGGCTGGCGGCCCGCTCAGGCCGTCCCCGGGCAAACCCTCTCACTAGCTCCGGGCAGTGCGTGCGGCCACACAACACACGGGGCTCCCCGAAACGCTGTAAAACACGGCGGCCTGAGGGACCAGGGCACTTGCCATCACACCTTCCAAGGCATCAGGAACAGCACCGCCTGGGGTCATCGGCCACACGGCAGAGCCCCAGGCTGCCCCCTCACATGGGCTCTTGTGTGAGGAGTGGGGAGACAGGAGGCCCCAGTGGGCCCAGGGCTGACCTCCTGCCGGGCACCTCCCCCAGACCTCGCTCAGGTCCCTCGCCTGCAGGGCTGTTCCCACTTGCTGTCCCCCAGCCCAGGGGGACCACGGCTCCGCATCAGCCCCTTTGGGGCACTTCACACTAATGAACACAAGCTGGCAGGCACCCTCCCCCAACAGGGGCCACCCTGCAGGAAGAGGATCCCGGTGGCACTATCCTCATCTGGGAAGCAGGGGAAGAAACTGGGGGCAGAATGGGAAAGCCCCTTGTGTAAGGTTGTTCCTTTGTTAGGAGCCTCTCTCCCCAATCAGAACTCGAGGGCCAGGGGCGAGGGCCGTTTCCCAGGCACACGTGGCTCAGGCTGCCCAGGGTCGGGGCTCAAGACTGATTGCTGGGGCGATGACGAGCCTCCCACCGTTAGCACATTCTCACGCACAGCATCCCGTGGTCATGAACTCCTATCACTTCGAGTTCTGTCTCACCTTCCCGACGAGGCAGAGTCCCAGAAGGGAGGCAATGAGAACCCCACACGGGGTCAGTCGGGAGAGTCCCAGTCCCCTGGCATCACCCGCTCTCCAGGAGTTGCTCAGGGAGTCAGCCCACGCAGGCAGCATGCGCTGCCAGGATCACACTATGGCCGCCACCACTGTGACCCCAGACACAGGGCCTCCCAGTTTGTCCATGACCAAAAAGCCAAGGGGCTCAAGAAGGTGAAGTGGCCAGAGAGTGTCCCCAGACAGGTGGGGCAGAGCCTGGGGTCCCTGGTCCCCACTGCTGGCATTCCCTTCTGTGTACTGAGAGGACCCACCGTCCCGGGTCACCAGACAGGACTCGGGCACCTGGGGTCCCAGTGGATAGCACCCTGTGAAGGGGTCAACATGCCATGGTACTCAGGCCACCACACAAAGGCACACCTGGTGGGGAGGACGGGCTGGCGACTCGGCCCCCACGGAGCCCCACGTCGGGCACAGAGCTGACGAGTGGGCACCAGTGTGTCTCTCCACCAAGTTGCTGAGGACAGTGCCCAGACAGGCCAAGCGACATGCCCGAGTCACACAGCTGCCGGGTGGCCAGCCGCCCAGGCAATCTGCTCAGGGCCCAGCACCTTCTCTGCCACATCACAGCCCTGCGGCCACCCCTCGGGGCCACGCTGTTGAGGACACACGTGGGTGCAGGAAGCACCTCCGGGAGCCTGGGAAAGGGCCGAGGGTCCAGCCTGGTCGGCCGAGCTTGCCTACAGCCAGAGGTCAGTGTCACAGCTCAGACAGCCCTGGAAGGTGTGTCATGAGCCTCTCCCAGGAGGAAATCAAGTGCAGGGCCCTTTGAGAAGGCCTTTACTTACCTGGAAATCCCTCTCTTCTAGAATTTCCTTCCTCCATCTCACCAGAAAAGCAGCGCAGACATACAGGTGGAAATGAGAGAAGCCATCGGGTTCAGACTGGAAGAGAGAATGGAGGGGACGTGAGTGCGCCCGCACGACCTCACGGCCACCAGCAGCCAGCCTGCCCGCCAGGCGGGGCCCCCAGGAGCGCTCACACAGCGCAAAGCCCACGGGACCTGCTCGCTTTTCCTTTACTCGTGTCCTTCGCATCCATACAGGCTTCTGGCGAGGAGAAGGTGACGGGTTCACCTGCGCCTCCCACACAGGTGCCCGCAGCGATAACACAAGGCAGACCGACCAACACGCTTCTGGGCCACGACCCGGGGAGGACACCTGCCCCCAGGGGCCAGGTCACGGCCGGGGCTCAAGTCTGCTCCTTGCTCCCTGAGGGCACCCCCAGACAAACGAAGCCACCTGAAATCAGTGGGGCGGGAAGGAGGCTCTGCGCACCCGCTGCTCCCCCGCAGGCTCCTCACCAGGTCAATGTGCCCCTCCCACTGCGGGTTCAGCTCACCCTCCAGGGCCCCCCTCTTCCCGTGCCTGGCCTTAGTTCAGGCGTGCACCCCCAGCTTCTGAAACTGGGATTCTCAAAACTCGGCTTTTCCCGTTCCCTTACAACACAATTGAGTTACAAATCAATAACCAAAGAAAGCTCAGGAGACAAAACAAAATCAAAATGAACCACGTTTCTAGATTTTTTTTTTAAAAGCATGCTGACAAGTAAGCTATGGTTCAAACAAGTAAATCACACAATAAGGCAAAGCAAGGGATGTGCCCGCACTGGGGTCCCTGGTAGGCGGAGGGCGGACGGCACAAAGCTGGGAAGGAGGGGAGGAGAGACCCTGGAGCCCAGAGTCGGACTTCATCTCGCTGCCAGAACTGCTGGTGGGGCAGGTGCACCCCTGTCCTACACACCCTCCCCTAGCGGGGACCACTGCTCTGCACGCCTCAGCCCCGATAACCAAGCCGGCTTTGCCCTAGGTCTTTCTGGTAGATACCTACACAGAGCAGGTTCGAACACTCACCCCGACTCACTCGAGTTCTCATTATGGGTGCCTCCAGAACTTCTGAGATGCTCTCCTGCATGGGCGGAGGTGACAAGATCGTTTCCCTCTCCTCTGTTCCTGCGATGAGTGACATTGGCACACCGGTTCCTTAACGTGGCGCTAACCTTGCGTTCCTGGGAAAACCCCATCTGGCCACAACGTCTTCTATTTTTTCATCACAGCTAGGTCCTGTTCACTAATGCTTCACTTAGAGGATTCCCATGTCCACACTGAGACGGCCTCCCATCGTGCTTTCTTGGACTGCCCCTGTCCAGGTGAAGAGCAAAGACTGCCTGCCTCTTCTCCCTGTTTCCATTCTGAGTCCGTACGAGACCAGGACATCTCCCCGTGGCGTGCTTGGTGGGCATCCCCTGGAGAACAGACCATTCCTGACATTTACCTCGCAGAAAGATGTGGGTTCCTGACTCATGTCCTAGCTCCTCAGACTTCTTCAAAATTTCTGAAAATTCTCTAAGAATTTGTCATCCGAGTTTTCAAATTTGTTCATAACATCCCATTCTTCTTGAAATCCCTGCTGCACGTGTAGCCGGATCCCACCAGAGACTCTTAGTACCACATTTATATAGACCTTTCCTCATCATCGTCCTCAATGGTGCTCAAGCCTTAATTTTGTCAGCGTTTTCCAAGAACCAACTTCCGAGTCTGTGTTCGATCTGCCAATCTTTCATACTTCCTCCTCTGCTGTTACCCTCACCATGGCGTTCCTGCTGCCGACATGCCCTTTTCCGCTAGGGAAACTGTCTAATATACACGAATACAGAGCGGCTTCAAGTCAAGTTTAAATCATCGTCCTTTCTCTAACATGAGGTGGATGACGATTAGCTCGTTAATATTTGGCTCTTCTCCACTTTCGACACAAGCAGGCGTCTGAGGCTATGAACTTTCTTCTGTGAGCCCCACTTCCACTACATTCCACAGCTGCGTATCTTTACTATCCTTAAAAGTTCTAAGAATTTTCTGCCTTATTTTATGATTTCCTTGTTTGAACCATAACTTACTTATCAGCATGCTTTTAAAAATCTATAAACATATGTGGTTCATGTTTATTTCGTTTTGACTTCTGAGCATTCTTTGGTTATTGATTTGTAACTCATCTGTGTTCCAAGAGAATGTGATTTAGGGGCGGCTGGGTGGCACAGTCAGTTAAGCATCTGACTCCTTGTTTCAGCTCAGATCGTGATCTCAGAGTCACGGGATAGAGCCCGAGTCTGCTTAAGGATTTTTTCGCTCTCTCTCCTCTCCACCCTGTTCCCCTCTGCTCCTCCACCCCCTTCCCGTGCGCTCACTTGCTAGCTCTCTCCAATAAGTAAATCTTTAAAAAGGGAATGCCATTTACATGATGCTGGTTCTTTTCTTTGTTTGGATTTGGTTTTTGGAGTGGAAAACAATTAGTTCCACAAACGCCCCATAAGGCCGCACATTTACAGATCAAAAACACACCAGGGACCACAGGGCCTGGTTTGAGCCCCAGTTCGGCCACTTATTAGCTATGTGATCAGGACAAAGTATCTGGCCTCCCCTTGCCTCAGTTTCCTCAACTGTAGAAATATCATGAAGATTAAGTAAATTAAACAACATAAAGTACTTAGGATAATGCCTGGAACATAGTAAATAGTAAGTAAATGCCAGCGAGCGTCACCAGGTGTGTGTTAGAAGAGTGTGATTCCAGAGTCCTTGGGTACAATGTCCTATATGTGTCCAGTAGGTAAATTTAATCAATAGTGTTGCTCAGCTCTCCTACAGATCCTTACTGACTCTGTCACCTTGTAAGCTATCACTAACAGAAGTGTGTTAAAAATCCTATTATAACAGTGGATCTGATTTCTCCTTAGAGTTCTACTGATCTTTGTTTTATATATTTGGAAACTATGTTATTAGATGCATACAAGTTTTAAATTCTTTTATTTTCCTGGTGTACTGAACAATATCAACACACATGGTCTCCTCTGTATCAAGTAATGCTTTTGTCTTAAAGTCTTCCAGGATGGGGGTAGGGGTGTCATAGGACTACAACCACTTATCATTTATTTTAAGCAGCAGCTCTAGGGGCACCTGGGTGGCTCAGTTGGCTAAGCGACTGCCTTCGGCTCAGGTCATGATCCCAGAGTCCTGGGATCGAGCCCCACATCAGGCTCCCTGCTCGGTGGGAAGCCTGCTTCTCCCTCTCTTAGCCCCCCTGCTGTGTTCCTTCTCTAGCTGTGTTTCTCTGTCAAGTAAATAAATAAAATCTTAAAAAAAAAAAACAGCAGCTCTTTTTGGGATATAACTGACACATGATAAATTTACATATTGAAAGTGCATAATTGCATAGGTTTTGATATATGTCTATACCTGTGAAGCCACCATCGCAATCAAGAGAGTGAACCTATCCAACACCTGCAAGTTTCCTTATGGCCTTCTATACACTCACCCCCTCCCTGATGCCCCAGTCCCCAGGCAATCATCGATCTACTTTTGTCACTACAAGAGTTTACACTTTCTATACTTTCTTTTTTTTTAAAGATTTTGTTTCTTTATTTGACATAGAGAGCGCAAGCAGGGGGAGTAGCAGGCAGAGGGAGAGGGGGAAGCAGGTCCCCCACTGAGCAGAGAGCCTGATGCGAGGCTTGATCCCAGGACCCTGAGATCATGACAAGAGCCGAAGGCAGAGGCATAGCCATCTGAGCACCCAGGCGCCCCATACACTTCCCGTACTTCTGTACAGAGAGAACCACGCGGCACGTGCCCTTTGTGCAGCTACCGTGACTCGGCACTATTACTGCGAGACTCAGCCATGTCGCTGCGCTGGCCATTGCCTGTGACTGCTCAGTAAGATGTCCTTAATACCAGGAGAGCTTGTTCGCCAGAGCTGTTTGCGTAGACCCTGAGTGGTGCCCCGTGTCAGGCCACAGCAAACTCAGCTGCTGTCAACGCTGGGAGCCACACTTCGTATGAATATGTGCCTTTACTTTGCTTCCACAGATACCGAGGAGCAGAAGAGCTGGTCCCATGGCAGCAGGATTCTAACTTTGGAGACCCGCCAAACTATTTGCAAAGTGCCTACACCACTTGACATTCCCATCAGCAGCAGACAGAGTCCCGGTTCTGTCACCCCATTGCCAATATATGAAATGGCAGTGTTTTTAATATTAGCCCCTCTCAGAGGCAAGTGGTAGGATCTCACTATGGCATTAATTTACATATTCACATTTCTCTAGCAACTAATGACTTTGAACATCTTGAATGTACCTACTTGACATTCTTGGAGTGTCTGTTCGGTTTTTTCCCTGAGTTGTTTGTTTCTTATTATTGAAACATGAGTGACTTTTTATGTACTCTAAATACAAGTCTTTGATCAGCTACATGTTTTACAGACACTTCTGTTTATGACTTATCTTTTACCCTCTTGACAGTGACTCGAAGAGCATGGATTTTGGAGTTTGATGAAGTTCAATCTATTACTTTGTTCTTTTATGGATCCTGCTTTTGGTGTCATTTCTAAGAAATCTTTGCCTAACCTAAGGGCGTAAAGGTTTTCTTCTGAATTAGTTTTAAGCTTTACATTTAGTTCTGTGATATATTTTGAGTATATTACGCCAAAAAAAATGTTATACATTTAGTATACGGTGACGGGTAGGGGGTGAAGCTCCTTTTTAAACACATGGATATTTAACTGTTCCAGTGATTCGTTGAAAAGACTATCCTTTCTCCACTGAGTTAATAATTAGGTTAGGGTTAGGCCTCTATTTTTGCTCTTCTTTATCAAAGTTGATTTGTCCATTCTAAGTGTTTTGCACTTCTATAAAAATTTTTTTTCACTTTTTTCATAAAAATTTTAGAGCCAGTTTGTCAACCTCTCCAAAAAGTTCACTGGGATTTTCCTGGAATCACACTGAATATATAGATCAATTTGGGGGAATTGTATCTTAACAACATTGAATGTCCTGACTCATGAACATGGTATAGCTTACCACTGACTTAGCTCTTCTTTAATTATTCGTAACAATGTTTTCTAGTTTTCAAGGTACAGGTCTGTTGCATCTTTTGTTAGATTTTCCCAAAGCAGCTTAAATTTTTTGATACTATTAAAAATAGTGTTTTGAACAAAATTAAACTTAAAGTCAATTAAAGACCTAAATGTAAGATCTGAAACCATAAAATTCCTAGAAAAAAAAAAAGGCAGTAATCTCTCTGATATCAGAAAAACATTTTTCTGGACATGTCTCCTCTGCCAAGGGAAACAAAAGCAAAATTAAACTATTGAGATTACACCAAAATAAAAAGCTTCTGCGCAGCCAAGGAAACCAACAATAAAACAAGAAGGCAGCCTACTGAATGGAAAATGGTATTTGCAAATGGTATATCTGGTAAGAAGTCAATATCTCAAATATATAAAGAACTTATACAACTCAACACCCAAAACACAAATGATCCAATTAAAAATGGTCAAAGGAACTGAACAGACACTTCTCCAAAGAAGACATACAGATGGCTAACAGACACATGAAAAGGTGCTCAGTATCACTCAAGATCAAACCCACAATGAGGCATCACCTCGTCGCTATCAGAACGGCTAATCAAAAACACAAGAATGACAAGTGCTGGCAAAGATGTGGAGGAAAAGGAACCTTCACACACTGTTGATGAGAATGCAAATCAGAGCTGCCACTGTGGAAAACAGTATGGACGGCCCTCAAAAAGTAAAAACAGAATTACCATATGATCCAGTAATCCACTATGCAAAGAAAACAGAAACTAGCTCAAAGAGATACGCACACCCAATGTTTACTGCGATATTATTTACAAAAACCAAGATACAGAAGCGGCCCAAGTGTCCATCAATAAATGAACGGATAAAGACGTGGTGTATATATAGAATGGAATGTTATAGAATATATATAATGGAATGCCATAAAACATATTGAGATCTTGCATGTACAACAACATGGATGGGTCCAGAGGGCACATGCTAAGTGAAACAAGTCAGAGAAAGACAGACATCATAGGATTTCACTCGTGTGGAATTTAAACAACAAAACAAAGAAAAAAAAGAGAGAAACAGACTTCAAATATAGAGCACTGGAGGTTGCCAGAGGGAAGGCGAGTGGGAGGATGGGTGAGGTAAAGGGGATAAGGCGCACACATCGCGGCGAGCAGGGAGAAAGGCACAGAATTGTGGAGACATACTGTACACCTAAAACTGAGATAACACCATGTTAATTGTACCTGAATAAAAAAATACTAAGTTAAATTTAAAAATAAAAAATGGTTTGAAAATGTTAGTTTCTGATTGTTGTTAGTTGTTGGGATATAATTTGCCTGGTGTGTTCTTTTCATCCTTAACTTTGTGTCATTGTATTTGTCTCATAACTAGTACAATGTTGGGTTTTAAAAACTTCAGACATGGTCCCAATGGAGTTGAGCTCCTGCTAACAGATTCCTGATTCATTCAGAGTAATTTTCAACTTCTTACTTTTAAATTTATGGTTATTTCACTCCTATTATTTTTCTTCCTTGTCTACAACTGGACTGATTTACTTTTCCCCCTTACTCTAAAGTTCTAGCCCCAACTATTCTGGAAGTTACTGAATTCTTTCTATTTTTTAATAGTTACTCTACAAATATTAACATGCATATTTAACTTAGCATCTTAAGATTAATCTTCACTACCTTCCCAAAACACACAGAAGTGAGGGGCGTTTTCATTCCAGGCACACCAACAATGTACACAGAGCTCATGATCCCTGGCAAAATGCTAATGCCAGCCTTGGCCAATTTCAGTTCTATCTTGACTTTTTAACATTACAAATCAGATATTTTTAGTTTCGGGTATCAGTGTGTAGAGTTACTCGTAACTTCATCTTTTCCTGATTATTTCTTCTGATTATTTCTAGACCTTTCTTCTGAAATCATTCTCCTTCTTGAAATGGAAGCTAGCAGCTTCTTCAGTGAGAGGGTCTTTTAGGAGTAAACGCTCTCTGTTTTCCTTGGCCTAAAAATGTCCTTATATCCTTCTCTTTCCTGGAAGGTAGTTTTGCTGAAAACACAATGCCAGGTTGGCTCTCATTTTTATTTTTTATTTTATTTTTTTTTGGGGGGGCTCTCATTTTTAAAGAGGTTATCATACCGTCATCCAGCCTCCACTGTTCAATGCTACGTGTGCCTGTCCTCCCTTCACAGGAAATCTACCTTTTCTCTCCACCTTTTTTGAAGTTGGTGTTGCATGTTCAGGAACTTCCCTACACTATTTGACTAGCGCTCTCTTGGGCACCCTGAGTCCTTGGAGTAAGTCCATCATTTTGGGAGATGTCACCACTTGTCCCTCTGCATTCACTTTCATTTCTCAGAATTTGGGGTGGGTGAAGTTGAGGTCTTTTCTCTATTCCCCTTTTCACCGAAGCTGCTTCCCTGGGAGAGGTGCTTTCTGGGAGTCTCCCTTCTAGATCATTATTCAGCTCTCCAACGTATCACATCACAACTCCTGGGCAACAAAAGGATCCATGAAATTTGAAGCCGGCTCTTTTCTCACACCTGCTTTGAAATTGTGATGGTTCCCCCTCCCTCGTGCTTGCATTCAGTATGCTCCTTTCCTTGATCTTAAACCTGGTGAGCCTACTGTCCAGCACATCTCGGAGAACACTACCATCCCGGTCTTTGCGAGCCTCCCTCGAGTTTGTTTTCTCTGCTGATTCTTTCTCTTTGTGGCTTCCTCATTCTGTAGTGGGGTTCCCCCTTAGGAGCTTATGTTCCTTGGAACTTCAGTCTATTGGAATTCTTTGACGCTTGCATCAAAAATGATTTTCTTTGGGAGAAAAAGACTATGTTTATTTCTACCCGAACCTAAGGGCACTATTATCACCAGACTACTTTCAACTGAATTTCCAGCTTGAAATTTTTTAGGACCAATGGGTCATGGAAATGAGGGCTCCAAAGCTTAATGAATCCAGGGCTGTGGCGGTCTCTCTGGGAGGAGGGGTTTTCTTTCCTTTTCCCTTAACTTCCGCAGCCAAACCCAAGAAAGGCAAACACCAGCACCCACGGAATCTCTAAACAGTCCCCCCCACCCCAGGGTTCTTCTCCCCACTGAGGCTCACTCCAACCCAGGCGTAGACCCTGGAAATGAACTGGCAGGTCCCCCTGGGTGGGCACCTGCTTTGACGTTGCCCCCTTACCGCTTTAGACTTATATTTCCTCATTATTTCCGGCCAATGACAGTATCCTTTTCCTTCATGGTTGTTATTTTTAAACACTACACCAGCATCCTTCGGCGTATTCTGTGACACTAGCACAAAAGGCTCTGCCCTATTCCTTTTCTAAATCAACACAAACTATTAACATTTAAAATGTCTGTGCTGGAACTAAAGCCAGCTAACAGTTCAACCTTGGTGAAACACTTAAGATGTCCGTGACACCGACCCCACTGATCTCGTGGACCGTTCTCGAGCCCCTCTAGCCCACCTGCACACTGGGAGCAGGATGTCGTCCCTAAGTGGCCGCCTGTCTCATCACAGTATCATTTCTAAAGGTCCACTGCCTTTGGGATAACATCCAAACTATGAACGCGACACAACTGTCTGCCATCATGGCCCCTGCCCCACCTCCCACCTGACACTGACCCTCTCAATCTCCCCCCAAATGCCAGACCCTCCTAGCCTCACCTCTGCTTTTGCACCCGCTGCCACTACCCCAGTAACTAATCCAGTAATCCTTCCCAAGTTCTCTCAGCCACATAAACCCTGTTCATTCCTCAAGGTCTTTCCTGTGTCTCCCAGGGAGCCAGCTGACCCGGCCCTCTTCCCAGGAGCCAGCCAGCCGTCCTTAAGGCTCACCTGTCATTCTCCCACGGCCCTGGGGGCCTCTCCTCTCTGGGACCCCCTTTCCTTCCTAAGCCCCGTCCCAAACCCCAAATCCCACAGCAGGAGCAGACCGGATAAGGTTACACACACCCAAACCCACGTACTTGGGCGCACAAGGGAAATGGACACGCGGAACTCTGCGAGCAGAGGTAAAGACACACACCCTTCTCTTTTCAGACACTGAGCTGACTGGACAACACACAGAAAACAGGGCTCCAAGGTCCTGGGAGCAGCAGCCCAGCAGGGCAGCACTGCTAATTCACATTGCACACGCTGAGAGAAGGTCTCCAGGTCTATTTAGGGACGTTCCAGAAGCTGCCTTCTCTAAGGGTGCCTGTTTACACTTTCAATTTGCTTAAGGGCCTTTGATTTAAGGAAGTGCGGAAGTCCGCCTGAGGCCGGCCTGGGGCCCGCCCTCCTTGGGCCTGCCCACAAGACTCCCCAGGCGGGGAGCAGAAGGCCAGGTAAGCCACCCCCCACTTCTGCAGGGGCACAGCATTAGGGGAAAGCGGCCTTTTACAGCATCGCTTAAGTGGATTATTTATCTATGATGACTTGGTAAATTATATTAAAACAGCAAATTAATGAATAAAAAATTCATACATCATGAAAAAAGAGTTTCTGCTTTAATGAAGCTTAACCCAGATGGTAAAGCACAGCAGCACCGTTGGGGAGGCTGGGTCTCCACGGTGGCGGCCCACAGCTCGCCCCTCCCTGCAGCCCACCCCCACCCCTGCCCACAGCTCGCCCCTCCCTGCAGCCCACCCCCACCCCCGCCCCTGCCCACAGCCTGCGCCCACTCAGCACCGAGGGTCTAGTACATCCAATAAGGGCCTTCCTGACTGGTGTGAGGTCAGCCAGGTCGACCAGGCATTTTGTATGAAGAAGCAGAGCCCTGGAGGGGAAGAGGATGTGACCTTGAAGAGCATCCCTGGTGCAGGTGGTGGTGGGGAGCTAGATGACGAGGGTATCAACCCACAGGGAAGGAAGCACAGCGCTGGAGGCCAGGGAAGCTCCTGGATGCGAGGGCAGGTTCAGAAAGGTGCCTCCCCGGTGCCGTGAGGTGTGAGTACGTGGGGACAGGCCACCCAGCTGGGTCGCACCCCTCTCTACTGCCACCTGAATGTGTACCAGCTCCTGTCCCACCCCTCTGGGGCCTGCGCCCCGGACCTCCGGCCTCGCTTCCTGGTCCAGTGCCCAGCCTGACAGCAGAGCTCGAGGGGTCAGGCGAGAGCAGCTGCCTGGGTCATCAGGCAGGCCAGCAAACGGGGTGCGGCACACTAACGAGCCAGCCGTGAGCAGTGTCCCCAGCCATAGGGCTCGCCCTCACGAAGCACCCGGCCCTCACTGCTTCGGGTCTCAGTCGGTGCCTTGTGCTCTCCTCCCACGGGGCTCACAGCCTGTCAGTCACCAGGCCCTCCGCTCTCTGACCCTGCTCTTCCTGCATGTCCCACTCCAGCCCGCATACCTTCCCACCCCCTCCAACACGGCCCCACCACACCTCCTATCTGGAAATGGGCTCCCACAGGACCATGGCCAGCTGCCTCTCCCTGTGGCGTTTCCTCCCAGCAGCCTTCAAAGCTCTCGGGGGCAGGGCCCTCGTTCTGCTCCCGGACAGCCCACACAGCCCACACAGCACAGCCCGGAGGTTTCTCAGAGCTCAACTTTCACCTCTGCGGGGGCCCCAGCAACACCACCCCATGACTGGCCACCAAGCAACGGCTTTGCCCTGGAGTGCTGCACTGCGCGGGATGGGGACTGGAGGTGGTCACCTTCTGGGCACCTCCAGCAAGGGTCGGTCCCTGGGCACAGACCCAACAAGCCAAGGGCCAGCCCCGGACCAGCCTTGTGGTCGTGGGCTTCTCCCTGCTGGAGAGAGAGGAATGCTCTCCCTGGTGTTCCCAGAGCCATCTGCCCTGTCCTCACGGGAAGCCCCAGCCTGAGTGCAGGGCACAGCAGTCCCCACACACAGCATGACTCCCTGGGGACCACTGTCACCTCAAGAAAGGCAAGACTGTCCAAGAAGGTGATAGATAATAGAGGAATTCGCCAGGACCTCCAGGCCACCACCAACGAGTGGACCTGATCCCTTGGGAGCTGCGTGCACCTGCAGGGGGGAAGTGGGTCAGGCTCCTGCCGCACGACCCCCGGGGGAAACGTCCAGGCCCGGCACCAAGTGGCCTGCAGTGTGCGAGCAGGCCGGCAGCACCCGGCCCATGGAACAGCGAGCTCAGGGCTCTGTGTGGACAGGCTTCATGCTGGCCCACTGCTTCTTTGGAAAACCAGTCTCCTCCTAAAATGCTCACGCAGAATAAAGTCAGGATTCGGAGGACAGGGAATTCTGGACGTCAAGGAGAAATACTCTTCCTATAACTAGTAACATTTCTTAAAAATCCTAAGTCTCTCTAGCAGAGGAAGACACAATCCATACAAGTACGCAGATGCACTTGGAAATGACCATAAGGGAGGCCCCAGCCCACTGCGATTGGATCAGACAGCTAAGATCTCCAGGTCCTCAAGTTTCACTGCCGCCTGTAAACTGTGTCTAATAAGTGGGGCGGTGTGCCCTGGGAACCCTGAGCACTCAGCACCCCTCACCCTCCACACACACACACCGAGCAGGAGTGAGGAAGGACATTCAGGCAGGCCCAAACCATGGGTGGGCGGGCAGCCCTTGGGGGTGGGGAGCCCACCCCTGCACAACTTGCACTGGGGAGGGGAGTGGGGGCGCCCAGGACTGCAACACACCAAAGAAGTGTGTCTTTCTGGAAAGGACACAGAAGTTCTCCGAAAGATGTAAGAGAAAACCTAATTAAACAGGAGTTATATTAGCTCAATGGACAAAAAGATTCAAGCCTAAAAACATGTCAACTGCCCTCCATTTTAATTTACAAAATCAACATATTTCTAATAAAAACTGGGACCTTTTGTGGCATATGAAGCTTATTCTAAAGCTGATTCTGAAGAACAAATGGCCAAAGAATAGCAAGACAGCCCCGGAGATGAAAAAATAAGGTGAAAATTTACGCCCTGTATCAAGACACTCTGCGAGACTGATAAAGACCACGTGCACACAGGGCAGACAGGCTGGTGGGGACTCAGACGTACGCCCCAGCCAGCGTAGGCATGCATCTGCAGAGGTGGAGACACAGACCCACAGGGGAAGGACGGACACCTGGCCATCCAGATGGCAGAACATCAGATCCCTACCTCACGCCATACACAAAGCCAAACTCAAAGTGGATTACAAAGCAACATGTAAGCGCAAAACTCGCAAGCATAAATTCTTTAAGTCAATAAAGTCGATGACGCAAACATTTCAAACTGGTAGGAGACAAAGGCGCTAGAATCAAGAGGAGCGCGGAGTACAGACCAGCAGAGGCTATCCGTAGTGCATATACGACCGGGGAATGACTGGCACCCAGAATACGTACATGTTTTAGTGCCTCTCCAAGAACCAGTAGGAGAAGGACAAGCTAAGTAAGGAAAACAGTGGGTCAAGGGTATGAACAGTGGTTGGTGTAAACAGGGAAAGCTGCTCCTGCACAATGGCAATCAGGGAAATGCAGAGCAAGATGAGAAAAGTCAGAGGTCGGGTTCATGCCTATGGGCGAACCTACAACTACGAGGAATGCAGAGTGCGGGAGATAAGAGGAGCTGAAAGAAATCCTACATACGCTGAGCGGTGGAGGGCGTGCAGCCACTTTGAAGGGCAACGTGGTAGCATCTCGACGTTCACACCCTGCAATCCAGAAATTTCTCAAACGAAGCATCACGTACAGGTGGGGAGACAGGTACAAAAATGTTAGATAGAGCATCGTCTGGAATTCCGAAAAACTTGCCAACAACTCAAATGTCTTTCAACAGGGATAAATTACAGAACATTGGTATGACAGAAAACTCCAAAGGATGGAAACAGGTAGGACACAGCTACAGCCACCAACGTGAATAAATATTAAAACAGAAAGTGGAACAAAACAAGCATATTGGGAAAGAATCGTTAAGTGAGATGCCTTTTGTAAAAATTCCAGAATATTCACTACCATGCTATGCAGTATTTATGGGCACACATACATGTGGCAAAAATACTACAGAATGCTTAGAGATGATAAAAACCAAATTCCAAGTAGTGGTGACTTCTAGAGAGGCAGGGAGGAAGTTTCAGTGGTACAGGTTAAATTTAATTTCTAAATAAGAAATGAAAGATCTGAAACAAACATTAAAAAAAAAATGGTAGCTTTAACCAAGCTGGGTAGTAGGTACGGAGACATTCATTAGATTACCTAAGCTTTTCTGTATATTTAAGATTTTTTATAATTTGAGAAGACCGAGGGCTGCTGGAGATGGTCTTTTCTACAGGTCCTGGGAGACGCATCTGTGGGGGCGCCCACGGACCCGTGTGGCTCAGCCCCACACAGGACTCTATCCGGTCCCAGCCTGGGGCCGGCATCCGGACTCTGTGGCCCCAGGTGCAGCCTGTCCCCGGATCCTGAGCCCGAGTCTCCTCCCAGGTCTACAGGCTCAGACAGGAGAGAGCCCGCTGCAGCCCCACCTCTCCTGTGACCTGCGCTCAGAGGCCCCCCCTTCCGACCTTCCCAACGCCGGGTCCCACGCTGGGTCCCTCGCACAGCTGCCCCCATATGAAGCTCAAAGGATACACCGGGCTGCCCGCCCCGCTTCCTTACCGGTCAGTGGAAGGAGATAAATCCAGACGCCCCTCATGCTATGAGTTTCTGAAAAGTGCATCTCAAGCCCTCAGCAGGTCTCATTTTGCTTATAAGATGACAGAATGCAAGTTCAAAGCGACTGTGCGATTAGCTAAATGCAGATGACTTACATGTGACACACACTTTCTGAAGTGTAGGAAATATGGCAAAGAAATAGGTTTCCTTTTTACTTTCTACAACACAGAAACTGTGATAAAAGGAACAATTTTTCGCCCTTAATTGCATCATTACAACTTCCTTGTAATTTTTGGCACTGAAATAAAAACGAATAGCCTCCTGGCACCAGGAGATCTTCCCACGTACACGTATCTACGTAGACGTATTTTTTGAGGCCATTCAAACGGCAGGAACTGTTTTGCATTCTTTGTTCGGATTCAAGTGCACCAGCTTCAGCTGTGCAAGCAAAGTCTCTGCTATGATTGCCTTTGAGATATCCACTGCCAGGCCAGTGCACCTCACAGCTCCCTGTCTGGAATGCGGAGCACAGCCGTTTTACAGTCTGCACCCACATCCCCGTGTTTGGGGCACAGGCTAGTGAGGGAACTGCAGATCCGCTCGACCACGCAGCCAGATCCTGAAGCAGAAAGGAGCCCGGTGCTCACGCAGCCGGCCTCCAAGTGACTCATCTATTATCTCTACGCCGCTCGCCATCAGCCTTCTCCAGATACTTATTGGCGTGTGTCCGTCCACATCTGAAAACACCCCAAAGGGGTACACGACAAAGGTCAGAGCCAATCGAACGCATTCCGAGCGTCAGCAGGCGGAGGCCGGCCCACGCTGCCTCCCGAGGGCTGATCCGGGCAAGGCAGGTGGCCTGCAGTCTGCTCCCAGTTCCGGGCTGTGGGCTGTGGCGCTGGCGTACCCGTAATTCCTAACCGAAATGAACACTTTAAAGCAATGTAGGAGAAAAAGGAAAAAGAAAGAAAAAAACATAAAACAATAAAAAATACTGGGGCGCCTGGGTGGCTCAGTTGGTTAAGCGACTGCCTGTGGCTCGGGTCATGATCCTGGAGACCTGGGATCAAGTCCCACGTCGGGCTCCCTGCTCAGCGCGAAGCCTGCTTCTCCCTCTCTCACTCCCCCTGCTTGTGTTCCCTCTCTAGCTGTGCTTCTCTCTGTCAAATAAATAAATAAAATCTTTTAAAAAAATAAAAATAAAAAATACTGGACTACTTCTCCAGTTCCTGATGAGTATTTATTCTTAGGCTGACGTATTATTGGCGTTCTCTGGAGAAAGCGAACGGACAGGATATAGGTACACACTCACACACACTCACACACTCACAGCTCACACGGAGGGAGAGACTGATTGCTTGACTGATTTTAAGGAATTGTCTCACATGCTGATAAAGGCTTGGAGAGCCCAACATCTGATGGGGAAGTGGCCGCAGAGCCCCCAGAAGAGCTCACGGTGCACCTGTGCTAGGAAGGCAGCGCCCCCTCCGGCTCGGGGACGGCAGTCTCTGTTATATTCAGGCCTAGAACTCACCTACATTGTGGAGGGTGACCTGCTTTAATCAAAGTCCACCAATCTAAATGTTAAGCCCATCCAAGAACACCTCACAGAAACATCTAGAACAATATTTAACCAAAAGTCTGGCATATCGTGGCCCAGCCAGGCTGACACACAGAATCAACCATCACAGCCCATGACCAACCAGACCGAGGGCTGTCTTCAGCACAGGGCTGCGTTCCCAGGTCTCTTCAGACAGCAAACAATTGCTCTGAATTTGTAATTAGTCAACAAAATCATCAACATTCCCGCAGAAGCCGCAAACCCCTAAGGCTCACCGATAAGAAGTTTCTCCAGGGGCGTTCAGAGAAAGTTCTGGAACCTGAAGAGGAAAGGGCAGCCCTCTGCCCCTCTTCAACACCTGCTCCCCACAACACAAGGAGGGGTTGGTCCTCAAACACAAAACACGCACTAAGCGAAGACCAGTTAAGGGTCAAAGCAACGACGGCCCTGACTGAACTCTACTGGCGGGCACCTGTCACCACCGACAGAGGAGGAGGGCCCCCACATCATGAGTCCACATCACAAGTTCCATCCCAAGGACCGAGCTGCCCGCAAAGTCCTGTCTCCTTTATGGAGGGGATCAAAGGCATCCCTTGAATGCTGCTCTGTCAGAACGTCGTGAATTATACAAGCTCTGAAGGACGGCGGGGGCAGAGCCAGCACTAAATCGTGAGCGGGATTAGTTCTGTCACCAGCCTCGGCTGCCCTTCCCTCGGCCCCTCCCACGTCCCAAATGTGAGCCGCGCACATCTGACGACCGGCGCCCGGGAGGCCGTGGATCACAGTCCGGTCTGTGGGCACCATTCGGCGCCATCACTGCTGCTCTGTCCAAGCTGATCAACTCGACCGTTTGTTAAATTTTGTCAAGGACGTTCCTGGCAAATTAAAAGGAAAGAGATCCTGCTGTGGGTCCTGATTATTTTTTCTTTGAAGCAAGAAATGACATCACAGCGGTTAATAACTCAAAGCCTCAATCCTCTCTCTAGACAAAACTGGGCCCAAAGAGCATACAGTCAGAGCGGGAGAGCGCGGCTCTGGGGAGGGAACCCGCACTCAGTCCCCACTCGCACAGGCAAGCGGCCCCTGGGGGACGGGGAGCCCACCCTCCCCAGCTCCCTCCCGGCCACGCGGAGCAGCACGCCCTCACCCGCCCCTGTGCCGGCCACGAGGGCCTGTCCTTGCCTACAGCTCCGGATGCTCTGCCCAGGACTCCGGCCGCCACCGCCGATGCCCACGTGCCAGAGAACGACAAGGCCCACGAGTGCCTTTTCCACTCTGAGAAGAGGCAGCCTCCATCTCCCCAGCCGGCAAGGGCGGCCCCGGCATCCGGGCCCAGGCCAGGCTCGAGGGACGCAGTGTGCCACGAGGGCCAAGCCACGAGTCCACTGCCCAGAGGCTGCTTCTGGCTCCACCCCCCCAGCAGCTTCCTCAGAACCCATCCTCGTGGACCCGAAGTGGGAGGAGCCGGCTGAGCAGAAGAAACCTCCGCCGGTGCCTGCCACCTCCAGGTAAGCACCCCGGGGACCCGGGTCCACCAGGACAGGGGACAGACTCACCCTGTTCCTCCCACAAAGCAATCATGGACATGCGCTTGGCCCCAAATGTTAGGTTTCCAGTATCCTTGACAGGGATTCCCCAGTAACTCAGCTCCCCAAACACATGGGAGCAGAGAAACAAGGGCCACGACCGTGTCTGAGACAGAGTGGGGCGCAGGCTCGGCCGGCCTCCAGGACGCACCCCCACTGCCGCTGGCACGGAGCTCCTGGTGGCCTGGCTGCCAGCTACCCGGGACCTGGGCCACTCACTGCTTGGCACTGTTGGGCAGGTGCCCTTTAACAGATACGGATGGATAAAGAAGGCACGGTCCACATACACAATGGAATATTACTCAGCCATCAGAAAGGACGGACGCCCAACTTCCGCGTCAACGTGAATGGGACAGAGATTACGCCGAGTGAAATAAGTCAGGTATCATATGGTCTCACTTATTTGGGGAACATAAGGAGTAACATGGAGGACATTAGGAGAAGGAAGGAAAATGAAGGGGGAGACAATGATGTGGGAGACGAACCATGAAAGACCATGAACTCCAGGAAACAAACCGAGGGTTCTGAGAGGTGAGGGAGGTGGGGGGATGGGTGAGCTCAGTACGGGTGTTAGGAGGGCACCGACTGCATGGGGCTCCGGGTGTTACATGCCAACAATGAATCACGGAACACTGCATCAAAAACTAAGGGTGTACTGTATAGTGATTAACGTAACATATTTTTTAAAATTAAAAATAAATAAGTAAAATAAAATACCACGTCAAAAGTCCCCCAAGGTAGAAAGCACAGAATAAAGAACCCCAGGTACCCAAGTCAGGATCCACCACCGTGATCACACGTGGCCGCGCCTGTGTCACCTGCTGACCCCTACTCTTCCCACATGCCGCTGGAAAATTCTAAAGAAAATCCCAGACATCACATTTCACCCACAAATACTTTCTTTTAGAGCTAAGGGCTATTTCTAGATGCCTCACCACAAGACCATTATCATATCCAAAAACAGTAATTCCTTACGGCGATGGGAGCACATCCTTCCTGGGGTTCAGGACAGACACCCCGAGACCCAGCACCGTGGCAGAGCGCGTACTTGACGCTGAAGGACGGTGACAGATGACAGGTGCTGGAGGGACTTCAGGCACTCACGTGACAGGGCTCCTCCCTCCACCTGGAGGAAAGGAGCATCGGCATCCAGTGGACGGGGACCGGGACAGGGACCAAGACAGGCACTGGGACACATGGGCCTCCCACACTCTGTCCAGCGCTCCTCCCCCATTTCCCCCACCCTCCATCAAACCGATCACGGAGGCACCCAGGACGCACTGCTTCTCCAGGCCCTCACTTTCTAAGGACGCAGCACTGCCACAGAACACTGACGTTACATAAAGCCAGGCGCCCTTCTCTTGCTGCCCTGGCCTTGGCAATGGGGCCCCGGCCGAGAACCTAAGACGGAGGGCGGGTAGGTTCTGTCCCTTCACCTCCAGCCCGTGGGCCCCTTCACTGCTGCCTCGCTCCACGCAGCTCCAAAGATGCGCACGTGGGCCTCTGGTCTCCCGAAAGCCTGCGGTTCCCTCCCTCTCGCCCTCTTCTGTGCTTGCTGAGAACAGTTAGCCACGTGTGCTGGGGGTGTTTCGCACCCCGGCGGCGGGAGAGCCGAGCCACGGTCCTCTTCCCTGCAGCAGCACGCGCTCCCATCTGGAGGCCCGACGGGAGTCGGAGGTGATGAGCTCCGCAAGAGTGGACGGAGACACGCGCCCTCTGCTCTCCGCACAGCAGGAGGCACACGGTGTGTGTGGTCTCTCCCTGTGACGTGAGGACTGAGTCGCAGGTGCTGCTGGGAGGACCCAACCGCTAGGAGCCCCCGGGAGCCACGGCCGACCGCTTCCGGAGCCGCTGGGGAGCGCCACCTGCACCTTCATTACGGTGACGGTTCAGTTCTTCTGTCCCCCCTGCATTTATCGCCGTGTTTCTCCCCTAAGGAGGAACGTCCCCTCAGAACTAGATGAGCACCGGAAAAGCGCAGCCCTGGCTCCAATCTTGCTTTTATTTACCAGCTGATGCCCGGCAGCCTTCAAAGGCAAGCCAGTGAAGTTCTACTTAGGAATCATTATGCATTCACAGACTTCCAGGTATCGGATGTGCTTCAAGCCACTGCCCTCTTAATTCCTCCCGACGGTGTTCCCACGTCTGGCCAGTGGGAACCCTTGAAGACGGGCTTTCTCTTCCTCTTCCTCCGAGAGGCCTCCTGCTTTCACATCAGCTCCGAGTCCCGTGTTCTCGTGAACACACCCTGTGCGGGGGCTTCCTGAGGGCCCAGCTCCTTCTAATGGGAACGGCATGAGATCCCACGGGGCACTCCTTTCCACCGGGCTTGTCGCCGGGGCCAGTAATTTACAGTGACGAGGCCTCAAAGACGTGATATTTTTCCTTTTAAAGAGGAGAATAAAGCATGGGTTCATACTGTGTCATTATTCATATTTAAGATGATAGGGTTTTTACTTCTTTGATTTTATGCTTGATTCTCTCTTATGTTAAAAATCTTAGTTCCTACAGCATTATCATAATTATTTGCTTGCTTTACCCTAATATATATATTTATGTTTAATGTATGTATTTCAATATGTGTATATAAATAACAATTTCAAGATAGCACTAATATGAGTACCGACGATCTGATTACCGAATAGAGTTTCAAATGTTTTTCGTGACCCTTTTTGTCCTTCAGACGCATCCTACTAGGAGGGCCGGACATTCAAATTGTTTGAAAGTCTCTTTGAGGTGATTTTTCTCCGTGTGATTAAACCACATACTCGAGCTCTAGTTAGGTTCATTTCTTAAGCTTTAATTTTGTTGTTGTTTTTTAAGGACAGCGTTCTTATTTAGGCTTCGCTGGGCTTCACAGGCACGTGACGCGGCTCGTACTGCCAAGGGAACACCAGGACCAGGCTGCCTCCCTGCCCTCCGCGGGGTCCCGACCAGACCCTTCTGCTTCGACCTGGCACTGATGGCTTCGTGTGTGTTCCAGGAGAGGTGGGTGCATCTGTGTGTTCACTCGCGTGCAGATTCTCCCAATCAACCGGCCGGCAGGTAGAGGGTGGGCGGGCAGCCAGGAGCTCAGCCGCGGCCCAGGGGAGCGCCTGCAGCCCTCCACACCCCCCCCCCCCCCCGCGCCACAGCAAACATGCCGCATTTTGTATTTTCTCCAGTGCACCCTCCGGATGGCTCCTGGGTCAACAGGCCACCTCGCGCGTTTGCTGCCGGGAGCACCGACGCCCCGTGCTCGGGCGCACGGGGTCCCTGCCCCAGACCTGCTGCAGCACTTCCACCAGCCTGCCATCTGCACCCCTTTCCCGCCAGCTTGCGGGACGGTCACCGCGGGTCTAGGGCTCGCCTTTGGCAGGCATTAGATAACATGACGCCCCTGCAAAGGAAACGTGACTGCACGTACGTTGCCCGTGCACAGGAGTGAGGGGCCGTGCTGGCTCTCCTTCTCGAAGCTCTTTACTCTGAGATAAGCACAGCCTCACGCTCGGTTCCAGGAAATAGTGCGGAGTGGCCCCATGTGCCCTTTGCCCGTCAGGCGCCACCCTTCTGACCTACGGGCAGGGACAGCGACCAAGTCCGCGGCCTGTGCTCTTCACGGGACTTCCGAGGAGCACGGGGCAGCTCAAGCCATGCCGCAGCCAACGGGGTCGGCACGCGCCACAAGGCCAACGCAGGCTTCTCCCCGTGCACATCGCTGCGCCGAGCATTTGATTGTGGGCACATGAGTTTAACTTGACTGTTGAAATAAAAATGTCACCTGGTGCAATCATCGGGGCCCGTGGCGCGGCCGTGGGCTACACGTGCAGCCGTGTGCACAGACGTGGCCGTCGCTGTGACTCCTTCTAGCAAAGTCTAGCTGTTCGCCCGTCTCTGGGTTCCTGGTAAATAAATGTTAATTCCAGGCATAAAGATCCGATTTTTTTTCTCTTTGGTAACTCATACACTGATAAGAAAATGAAAGTTCTCCAACACAGCTGTAATTGTCTTACCAGATTTTGGCCTTACACTTTCTTCCCTCGGTGACTTAGGACATACATGTTTAATACCGTCCTGCTACAAGAAAACAGCCGTCCTTAATGAACATAATACACTTTTCTCTGGGCTTTTTCCATCGTGATCTTATCACTCCTCGTTTGTTTCTGCTTGGGGTCAGACTGGGAGGCTGCCGGGCATTTTCTTTCTAATCCTTCCACGTCCCTAAAGGGAGAATAATTGCTAAGAGAGAAACTTCTGGCCAAATCTGACAAACATGTTTTGTTTGTTTAAGATTTTATTTACTTATTTGCCAGAGAGAAACACAGCAAGAGAGGGAACACGAGCAGGGGGAGTGAGAGAGGGAGAAGCAGGCTTCCCGCCGAGCAGGGAGCCCGATGCGGGGCTTAATGCTGGGGCTCCAGGATCCCGACCTGAGCTGAAGGCAGACGCTTAATGACTGAGCCACCCAGGCGCCCCAACAAACATGTTTTAAGAGAACTTGAAGGAAACACACAACTAACCCGTGGGCCTTTAAAGTAACATGTTTGGGTGCTTCTTGGAAAACATTAATTTATGACCAAACACTGATACTCTAGTATTTTTACACGGCTTAACTAAATACTGAGTAAATACAAAAACAATTTTGTAATGTATAAAAGTAAAAGAACATCAACAGAAGAACTCTTGGCTTTAAGGAGAGGAAAATGAACCTCTCACTGGATAGCTCTCGCCAAGCCAGCCCTGCCCATGAGACCCTAGAGCTCTGAAGGCAAATGCTGCCCTAAAGTGGGCATTTCCCCTTATTCTTCTTATCTTTGCACCACACTGGCTTCCTTCTGAATCTTATTTTGAGATAATGTAGCATGGGTATGACTGAATCAAGGACTTATTCTTCACTCAGTGTTGCATCCCCAAAATGAGTCAGGTAGCTGCCAATCACCCCTAAACTTCCATTCCTTCCCCACAACACCATGACGTCCTTACCCACATTCTGTTGACGGACATTTAGGCTCTTCCCCACTTCCTGCTGTAATCCTCCCACACTCTGAGGATCCTTCTAGAGTGGTGGGTCTCAGTAAATCCTTAGGAATCGGGCCCAAGGATCTGAATTTCTACCTTCCCCCTAAAACGTGCAAATCGCTCTTTCACACTTACACTGAAGGCTCCCAGGTTCCCCAGCCCTCCCTAAGACAGAGAACGCAGACACAGCTCAGTTCGAGGACCGGGTGGGAGTTGTTGCTGGCCAGCCCGAGGACAGAGCCCTTTGGAAAACCACTTCACCCAGAAGGTGAACCTTCCCTCTGCCCCCAGCCACCTTAAGGCCTCGAACACTGAAGACCAAGTTATAACAAATTTGAAAAACGGGACTCCAGTGTTCCTCTTACTCTGGATTTCCATTTTGACTCTTACTTGTTTTGGGGTTGGTCTTTTTCTTTTTGGATTCCAAATATTTTTAGCCAGTACTCTTTTTTAAATTTTTATTGACTTTTTTTGATGTATAATCTCTGTAAGGTAAGCTACAGAGATCCACTCATACTGTTTAATGAGTTTTGACAAAGAATGAACCAGTGTTCAATACAGAACATGTCCTTCCCCCAGGAACCCTGTAGCATACCACCAGGGGAAACCAGGGGAAACCGGAGGAAGCTGATGCTGGGATCTTATCACTACTGATGGATCCTGTCAGTTCTAAAACTTCATATAAATGAATTCATGCACCACGGACTCCGGCTGTTTTCAGAATTCACCCGCACTGTCCCTGAATGGCATTTCACGACGCATCTGTTCCTCCACTCTGCCGCTGACGGATGCTTGAGTTGTTTCTAGTTTGGGATAATATGAATAAGGCTGCTACGAACGTTCCTGCACAAGCGTGTGTGTACACAGAAATGGAGTCGTTAAATCGGAAGACAGGAAGCTGGGTTTCCCAGCGTGGTGGTGACACGTCGCACTTCCGCCAGCCCTGCACGAGACCTCCCCACGACGTGCCCAGCCTTGCCCACTCTGTTAGTGACGCGGGGGCAACCAGCGCAGTGGTACCTCGCCGTGCTTTAGTCTGTGTTTCCCTGAGGACTAACGATGGTGAGTACTGTTCCGGGTGTTCATGGGCCGTTTGTCTATCTTCTGTTGTGATATGTCTGAACCTTTTGTCTGTTTTTTTTTTTTTACATCGGGCTTTCTGTCTTTGTGATGTTGAGCTATGGGAGTTTGTACACACCCTGGACACAGTCCTTCTTCAGGCTCATGTATTACGAACACGTCCTCCCTGTCTCTCAATTCTTCCGGACTCTACAGAATAATGGAAATAAGTAGTCTGTCTCTACTTGTTTTGGTGACTGTAGCTCTATAGTACATCTTGAAATGAAGAACTTAAGTTCTCCAACTTAGTTCTTCTTTATTAAATTTTGTAAATTTTGCTACCTTAGGTCCTTTGCATTTCCATATAAATTTCAGAATAAGCTTGGCATTCTACAAAAAAAAAAAAAAAACAAAAAACAACTTGATAGGAAGTTGATTGGAATTGCATTAACTTTTAAGATCAATTTGGGGAGAATATCTTAATAGCAAGAGTCCTTCAACTTATAAACATGGTATATCTTACCACATATCTCTTCAATTTCTCCCAGCAATGTTTTACAATTTTTAGTGTAAAAATAAGTAGTTTTAGCTAAATTTATCCCAGAGTATTTTTACAAATTCATGTTATTATAACTGGTATTGGTCTCTAGATTTTATCTTCCGATTGTTCAATGCTAATATACAGTAATTCAATGGGTTTTTACATATTAACCTCATATCCAGCATCTTCATTGGTTTTTTTTACATAGTTCTTTGGTATGCTCTACATATGCAATTAATAAAGACAGTTTAACTTTTCCCTTTTCAGTTGTTAGGCCTTTTATTTTATTTGCATTCCCGATTCCCTTGCTAAGCCTTCAAGTATAATATGGACAGAAGGGGTGAGAACAAATACCATCTCCTTGTCCTCAATGCAGGGGGAAAGCCTTTGCCAACTACACCATTAAATATGATGTGAACTGCAAGACCTCATAGGCAGCTTCCTTCCATTCCCAGCTCATGAGAGTGCTCTTCATGAGTGGGGACTGAATTTTATCAAGTGTTTTTTCTGCATCTTTTGACATGATCATATGGTTTCCTCCTTTATTCTGTTAATGGGATCAATGACATTGATTGATTTTTGAGTGTTTAACCAACTGTGCATGCCTGTGATGAACCCCACTTAGTCACAATATACTGTCAATTTTTATATATTACTTGATTCAATTTGCTAATGCTTTGTCAAGGATTTTTGCATCTATTTTAATGAAGGCTATCGGTTTATAATTTTCTTTTCTTATAATTCCCTTGTCTCATTTTGGTGTCTCAGTCATGTTAACCAAAGAGCTGAGACATGCCCACTCCTCCACTACTCTCTGAAAGAATCTGTGTAAGACTGGTTTTCACTTCTTCCTTAAATCTCCGAATGTTAGTTCACCAGAGAAGTCATCTGGGCCTGTGGCTGTTTTTGTAGGAAAGTTCTTAATTACCTATGCCGTTTCTTTAATGGATACAGGGCTTTTCTGACTTATTTCTTCTTGTGCAAAGTTTGATCATTTGTATCTTTCAAGGAACTTGTCCATTTCATAGGTTGTTAACTTACAAAGTTGTCAATAACATTTCTGTAAGATCTATAGTGATGTCTCCTCTTTACTCATGATATTACTCACATTTTTTTTTCTTTTTTTTTTTTTAATTATACTACCTAGATATTTTTCAGTGTTACTGATCTTTTCAATGAACCAACTTTTGGCTTCCTTGTTTCCTCTAGAGCTTGCTCATTTTCTATTTCATTGATTTTTGTCTTTTTCATTTTTTGGTTCCTTCCTTCTGCTTACTTGGGGATTATTTTCCTCTTCTTTTCCTCTGAAGGGGTAAACTAAAATTATTTCTTTTAAGTCTTTTCTCTTTTCTGATGCACGCATTTATAGGACTGTATTAGCACGCTAAGCACTGTTTTAGCTATACCCCACAAATTCAGACATTAACTATTTATTATTCATTCAGTTCCAACTATTATCTGATTTCCCTTTGACTTTTTTTTTTTTAAGATTTTATTTATTTATTTGACAGAGAGAAACACAGCGAGAGAGGGAACACAAGCAGGGGGAGTGAGAGAGGGAGAAGCAGGCTTCCCGCCGAGCAGGGAGCCCAACGTGGGACTCAATTCCAGGTCTCCGGGATCATGACCTGAGCTAAAGGCAGACGCTTAACCAACTGAGCCACTCAGGTGCCCCTCCCTTTGACTTCTTTGACTCAAGGGTTCTTTAGAGGTGTACCACTTACTTTGCAAAAATTCAAGGATTTTTAGGCACCATTCTTACTGATTTCTAACTTAATTCTATAATTACAGTCATATAGCATACTCTGTATGATTTCAACCACATTATTTCAATCTTTTTAAATTTCAAGGTAAACTATGTTGGTTACTGGTCATGGTGTACATGACAAGGATACTACTGTAGATCTCTGTGTATCGAATTATTAACACGACCAAATAAGTTGCTCGATGATATTTTATGTCTCCTGTATCTTCACAGATCTTTGGTCATATTCATTTTATCAGCTGCTGAGATAAAATAATTGAAACCTCCAGCTATACTTGTGCTACATGTTCCAGTAGTATTAATGGTCCTGATTATCTTTTTATGTTAACTACTGTTTGCAGGTTCCCCAATTACTGATTTTGTAAACTCAAATGCTAAACACGGGTAAAAAGTTAACAGGGAAGAATACCTGTCCTCCATCCCTACCTGAAAGACCAGGCTGAGACAGAGCCGTCTCCAGTTGTCTCCCAGAGCTAGCAAATGAGTTTGGTTTTTTTTTTTTCCCTAGTTCAACCTTTGTCCAAGAGTATAGCCTTCTGGTGCTCTGGCTTGACTTAAGTGCCTTAGCTCCACATTCTCTACCTGTAAGGGGCACAAGATCTGTATCGTCTCAAGAATGTGTTCAATCCTAAGCCTAGAGACCAGCAGCCCCCACTACCACCACCAATTTTTACCTGGGCGTCTGGTGATGACTCGACTTTCCTGCAAGCTTTCAGGAACTTACAAGTTCTTGTGTTTTTGATACTCTACCTGCACTTGGGTGTGTTAAGGATTATGTGGCATGCCATATGTAAGGCTCAGCACACTGTAAAGCGGCCGCTGACCCACAGAGGAAGGGACACAGGCGTCTGAGCCCCTCCCCCCCGCCCCAACTCTGGGGTTAGCACTGTCCTTTGACAGCTCCACTCTGTTCAGTCTAACTTCCCGGAGGCTGAGTAGGAAGGACCGTGTCTTGCTTGCCTCCATGCTCTCTTCCTTGCTGGCCTGGCTCTAAGCTAGAGTAGATGCACATGGGTCTCCTGATGAATGGGGCTAGAAGTGAGGGATGGGGCTGGATGGTAAAGATCCCTAACCGTCAGCCTGAGCTGTCTGGGCTTTATCTGATGGGCAACAGAGGTGCCAGCAAAGGCAATTAGGCAGGAAGGCTGGACAGCTGCCAGGGTGGCATGGAGCTTCTGTGCCTCAGGGAACCAACAAAACAACAGAATTCAGGCAGCACTGTACACATAATCTTGCTTCTTCTCTGAGAAGCTGGCTATCAAAGAGACTTTCTAGCATTAAAATGTTTAAATAAAGGAATTAGATAGTGTGCATCTGTTTCTCTAAACCTAGACAAAAAAGTGAATTTTTCACTTGAATGCTTGTGGCTTAGGAACACTGAGAGACACGTTGCACAATGAGCCCACATCCTCTCCAGAGAGAAGATTTCAGCGTTGCCTGGGAAGGGTTAAGATTTGAAATTAGCCAAGTGCCTGCTTCCAACACCTCCTGAGTTGTCATGGTGACACTTCCAGCCGGAAGTCATCCATACAGCCCATCCTTTCTCCCAAGTTCTCCTAAAAGACAAGGTGACACCCTCAGGAAACAAATAAGTCATGACATCTGGCTGCCTGCGGGTCTCCACTGAGCCATGAGCTGGTCCGGATGACTAGGTGGAGGGACCAGGGACTAGGGCACTGACATTATCAGCACCATTACTTCCACTGCTCTGGAGTAAAAACAACAGGATGTCCAATCTGAATCATTTTCTGTTAATATTATGTTTTTCAAGATCTGCCATGGTGTGCTGTCCCCAAGGCCTCCCAAGGACTAAAGGGCCGTCTGCCCTGACCTAACCTGCCTCAGCCTGCCGTGGGACTTGAGGGCCTCTGTCTGGTTTGTTCACATCTGTTCCTCCCTCTACAGGTGCAGCCTGTGCTCTGTCGGTTCTCCTTGGCACCAGCGTTACTAGGTCTCTTTTCTTTGGAATGGGGGGGGGGTGTGTGCCTGGGCAGTGGGGGGGTGCCTGGGCGATGGAGGGAGGGTGCCTGGGCCCAGCCATCTGTGGTTTTAGCCACAGCAGCGCACAGTTCAAAACCATGCTGGTGGGACTCTGGAAAGATGCACGTAGGGGTGCAGGAATGCCTGAGTGAGGAATGGACAGGGCGTATCTGACGTCCATTATGGGGTTTGGCTTCCCTACCGGGAAGTTCCCTACCTCTCTGCTGGGACCCCACAGTGCTCCAAGTCGGGAAGGCTGCAGAATGAATTCTAGAAAGGCACAGAATTACTATGTTAATAAAGGAGCCAAAGAGCACAAAATAGATTCAGTCCTTCAATATCTTGAATAAAAATTGTCGTTTTCTACCTCCTGAAACAACATTATGTGCTTGTGCTTTCCACAACAAACATGATTTCCTATTTCCTTGTGAGTTTTCTGGGTCACATATATTTCTGTACCAAGTCTGTGCTTCTGCTCCAACAGTTAGAAGAGTCTTCCAGTATCATTTTTCCTGGAATAATTTGTTATCCATCATTTTTATGGCAGCATTAAATTTTAAGAGAGAATTGAGAAGGAGAGAAAATCTACTGCATATTTCCAACCCCAAAAGAAAGGCTTTAATAAATTTAGAACTTCTCAGGTTTACATTTGAATCTGACCTGGGACCAAAGGGCTGCCTGGAGCCACCCATCCTTCAGGCCGGGGCGTGGGGCAGGTCTGCAGCCAGAGGCTGGCTCCCACTGGTCCCGGCTGCCAGCAGACCCATGATATATGCTGGGAGGCCCCGTGGTGACAGCTGGGGTACAGGGTCACATTATCCTCCACCTAAATAAGGTCCAGTAGGTGTTCACGAGCGGGCCCCACAGGACACCAGGTAAATCAGATCAGGGAAGCCAGGAGATCAGGGAAGCCAGGAGATCAGGGAAGCCCATGTGCGGATGCCGGCATGTCCAATCCCGTGCAAGGTGCGGGGACACAGAGCTGAGTCTGGCAGTGACCTCAAGGACGTCCTGGCCTCCTATGTGCAGCAAGTGTGAACACAGCGGAGCTACGACAGAGCCAGCACGCTCCCAGGCTCCGGCGAAGGGGGGCCTCTGCAGTGCACAGAAAAGGGGACCCTACCTCTGAAATGCGGTGAAAGGCCGCTCCACTAACCTGACTTGGTATGTCATTTTCCCTCAAATACAGGCTCAGGTACCATGCTGCTAAAAGCCAAGAACATGGTGATTAAAATTAAAATGGGCTTATTTGCAGAATCACGCAATTGCCCCGTGCTGGGGAATGAGTAAATGGGGCCAAGCGGCCCCAAGGAGAAGCCAGGGCCTGGCTCAGGGGAAGGTGGGACCGAAGTGCAGGTCGTGCTGGGCCCCCCCACCATGCCTCTGCATCGGCAGACCCTCCCCAAACGCCTTTCTGAGCACACTAAGAGGGCTGAGAGAGAATAGGAGTTCTGACTGTCTACACCCTGCTTACCCCCCGGCAATGTGAAGTCTTACACAATAATACTCTCAGAGACCAGGGGAACACGGGCCGGGCATAACCGCCACACAAAGAGACAGGCAGTCCCGGGGGAGGAGGACTGAGCCCAGCCAGGCGCGCCACACACTCCTCATCCCAACCCAACACGACGCACAGTGAGAAATCTTTCCCCCCTTCAACAGCAGAAAGATTGATGTCTGCATCATATTGACTCCCTGGGCTCCGAAATTCAAATGAAGAAATAATTTTTATTTATTAGGACTGGCTTGTTTGTTTTCCTTTTTTCCCGAGCTTCCACAAACCACAGCCATAAAGCACGAGCAAGTGTTTCTGGGCTGGTGCATCAAATCACAGGATGATGGATGGGCAGAGTTTCATTTAAAAGGCATGGATGGAGATGGCAGGGTTTCCCTCTGTCCCTGAGCTCGGGGGTTCCCATTTTAATTCTGACTGTAAACACAAAGTGTAAACGGGGGGTGCAGCCGAGCCCTGGCGAGCGCAGGCCTGGGGGAGACCACGAGTGTCCAACATCTGGGGCAGGGAGGAATCTGCGTGTCACCAAATGGGTGGGTAGGGGCCAGTGGAGGGCCACACACGCGGTGCCCGGCTGTGGGCCTGCGGCCAGGGCTTCCTGGCGGGGACACCTTGCATCAGCGAACATCTCTTCAGAGCCTCAGGAGCACCAAGAGGCAAAGGGACACGGTGCCCTGCTCCTGGTCAGCCATCGCTCAGTGACACGCGCCAACGTGCACTAAGTATTTATGAAGCTCATGGGGGGACTTCATCCATGGTTTTCATTTACTTGTTTTATTACAGTTTTTATTCTTTTCTCCAGTAGTTCGGGCGACTGACTTCTAGAATGGAGTTCAAATTTAATACCAATAACCTCAGGAACTAATCTGTGCCCTGAGATCCCACTGCCAGCCCGAGTACCCCCGGGGTCCGACTCAGAGTTGCCGGGCAGGCGTTCGGCATGCACGTGTCTTAGCAGCACGCAGTCTCATCCAGCAGCTCTCCGGCGAGCCTGGCGGGGACGGCACGGCCACCAGGCTGCCACGCGCGGGCTCTAACAGCGGGAATGACACTCCCTCGGCCCCACCTGACCCGAGAGCCAGCACGCGGCGCTCCGCCTTCTACCCAGACCACTCCTCCCGGCAGGAGGCTGGTGCTCAACATTCACCTTCTGAGCAAATGTGCAACAAAAATAAGGTGAACCTGTGGGTTTTTTGTTGAAACTCTTTCAATTTGGTCTAAACATTCAGAATTTCACTTGGTAATTCAGTCAAATTAACTCCTTTAAAAACTTGCTTTTGCAACTTTTGTTATATTATTAGATTTTGCAATAGGAGTTATTTTAACAATGTACGATATAATTAGGCACTTAGTGTCATTAAGAAAATTTATGAGCCTTTATGAGTTGAAAAACAGCTCCAAATGGTATTTATTAGCTATCGAGGACTAAAAATAGGGCCCTATTGCCTCAGTGAGCCACATTTAAAAAAATGTACAGTCACAAATAATATGTCTAATTATGTATTAAACTAATTCTCGCCTTCACCTTTTGAATTTCTAAACTCCTTACCTCATGTATCATTTTAATTATTTTTCCAGTTCATTCCCAGGGAAACTGGCTGATGGGGAATTAATTAATGGGTCCAATAAAGAGGCTGCGAGCACTGTTCCACCACAATCTGAGCCTGGCCTCATCTGCATGTCTCCTTTATTCTAAACAATAGCACTGCTGAGATTTCGGCATGAAATTGTTAGCTCATTAAAGAGGACACAATCGTATCCATTCCCACAGATATTCATCAATTATCACATTTTACTGCAACAGGAGTCCGTGAATAGAGCGACCACTAGAGCCTCTGGCCCCAGGGTGTGAGAGATATGGCAGCTATTGAAATGATCTGGGACTATACGGGCCCAGGCAAGATCCTCCATGGAAGGCAGGCACTCCCGTCATACGGAGGGGGAGGCTGCGAGGAGCCACATCTCAGGCCCCCGCCGGCCGTTGCACACACGTCAGAGAAGAAGCTCGTCCCTGGAGGAGGCCGGCTACCCTGACTGCCCGGCATCACGGGTGTCGGCTACAGCTCAGAGATGCTGGCAGCAGTGAGGAAGGGCCTGGGGAAGCCAGGTCCCCTCCAGCAACGGGGCCCCCACAGGGGTCGCCTCGCTCACGGCCACTGGAGCGACACAGCAGGTGTCCCGCCGGAGGGGGCAGCCTGACACCCACACTGCACACCCTATCTTCTGTCCACGGGCCCCCCACTCCTGGTCTGCCAAGGAAACCAAAGCCAGGACTCCAGGGCCTCCCTCGCACCTTCTAGGGACTCCGAACCCTACCCGCTGAAGACGCTCCAGGCAGCAGGCAGTTGCCCCTTAATGCCCGCCGTGCAGCCCTGGGGCTGGTCCAGATATCCTAGCAGGTGTGCAGAGTGTCACACATCCACGGCCGGGCAGCTGGACAGCCAGCCACGTGTGCTCCAGACACAAGAGCTGGCAGACGTCCCTCTGCAGCATCGGCGGCCCCAGAGAGGAGGAGCGCTCGGTCGGTCAAACACTGAGGAAAGCTCCGGGCGGGGTGTGCGGTCAGCCTCTGCTTCTTCCAAGTTAGTAAGTAAACGTCTACGGTTCTTTCCTAGAGCTCTGGCTTCGGCCCCAGGCACCCCTGCCCGCTCTGGCCCAATCCCTGGGCGCCCGCAAACCTCGCCCCCACCGTGCGCAGGGCCCACCCGCAGCTGCTCCGAGGGCATGGCCTCCGCTCGGCTGGCTCGGTCACTGGGAGCGCCGGCCGCTCAGGGCTCACTGTGCCCGCACAAACGGAAGTCACTCGGGAGGCAGAGAGACCCGTCCGTCCACGTGTGTGTGTTAAGGCCCCCTCTGCACGCTCCGCTCTCCCTCCCGAGTTTCCAGGTCCGCCTCTTCGTTACGAGGATGAACAGAGGAAGAGGCAGCATTTATTAATCTAAACACAAGGCCTGAAAGAGCCGGCACCAGAATTCAAGTGACAACAGCAACGGCACTGGGAAAGAGACCTCCAGAGTGGCCGGAAGGAGCTCTTCGAGAAGCCTGCCCTTGGACGAGACCAGCCAGGCACGTGGGCACCACAGGGGCCTACAGGAACCCACGTTTGTATCAATAGTGCCGTCCAAAAAAATCCAGAAAAGGCTTTGCAATCACCCACTCCGCTGCAAGCCCTGAAATCTCGGGGAAAACCACGTGGCGGAGGAATGGGGCGTGAGGACGGACACACAGGTGCACCCTGAGGGTGAGCGCGGCCACCCCGCCCCTCCGTGGCCCCTCTCCAGCTAGCCCCTCACCATAGCGATGTGAGCAGAAGGGAGGAGGGCACCCTGGGCGAGCTTTCCTTCTGCCAAGCTGAGCCATTACACAGCGGCAGGCCCACCCCTTCCAACGTCCAACGAGCTCCCCGGGAGGGCCAGTCCCCCCCTGCTGCCCGCCCAGCTCGGGATTCAAGGACAGCAGGCTTTCCCGCTCTGAGGGCAAGGTGGCCCTGTGCTTGCTCTCGTGAGTCTGGGGGAGCTTTTCTCTTTGCAGCAAAGCCACCCACTTTGAAAGTGACCATGTGCTTTATACATATGCCTTGGTTTATTTAAATGCCAGCGGCTTAGTTCCCAAAATGTGGTAGGCACACCACAGTGACAAATCTTTTGATGAAGGCAACTGCCTTCCCCAACTATCCCCAATCCGAGCCTTTCCTTGAAGCAAACAGTGCCATCTGGCCCACAAAGCAAAGACTTCTTTTCCTGGGTCCCCATGTCTAGTAGTCCACTGGGCACGGTTCCCGGGATGTGTCCCAGGTTCAAGCCCCAAAGTGGAGCTCAGCATTTCTCTAGAACCTCTCCACCTCCCACCCCAAGTATCACAGCCAGGCCAAGGGCAGTGGCCAAGAAGTTCTGGGTGGGATTCGCAAAGTGGTAAAGGAATCCATGAGACTCCGGTGCCGAAGGACCTGAAGACACTCACTAAAGATGAAAAGAAATACTAAGACCCAGCTCCTCTGAGCACCAGAGAACCGGAGGATGAGCCCGGAAGGCTGTGCCCAAGGACGGGGAGTGGGGAGGAGGGCTCTAAGCCGCCCTGGGCTCTTCCTCTTCCCCTCTGCTCACCTGCAGTAAGAGATGGGGAAAGCACGAGAATAAAAAGACCTTGTAATTGTGTCAGCCCCAACATGAGAGGGATGCATTCCACTGGGTCAGCCCTTCCCACTGAAAGACCTCGCCGGGCCCCACGGACAAGCCTTCCACAGTCCCAACTGCTCACTCCGCCCCGCAGGAACAGGTCCCCATGAGCCCCGCAGGTGCCAGGAGAACCCCAGGAGACCCTCGCTCATCTGCTGTGTTGGAGAAGGGCCGCCACCTGGGTGGAAACCACATGGTGCCTGCACAACTCTGAAGCCGGAGCGGGGACTCTAACTACTGTTCACTAACGTTACGAAGGCCAAAAATAGACTGAAAAATAACCCTAATTTATAACTGTGATTCCTCTCATTTAAGAAAACACTGATACATCCTTTAGAATTGCCTCTTCATAATGGCAGAGATTAGAGTGTGCGGCACATTTTTCAAAAGACATTGTCAGCAGCAGAGAAGAAATTAGACACTTCTGGAGATAACATTTATTCTTTGTGAAATTTAATTAAAAGCAGCTCATTTCTGATGTGACCTTAACACGCCAGAGACCCCAAATAGGAGGGAAGACCAAAGACCCTTGTGGCGACTATCTCAGAGTTTAGGAATACCTACACGTTCTCGGGGTTGTGCATTATGGGGACAGTGATGGTACAAAGGGGGCCCCAGGGCTGGGCCCACGTCCACACTGGCCCCCAAAGCCATTAACAACAACAATAAAAAAAGGAATCTCTTTTTTCTAAAAATGCACTACCATGGCTATACTTAAAATAAAATGCCATCAGGTGAAAGGGGTCAGACTGAACCATTTAATCCTTGCTGACATTACCCAGAGTGAGCCAAACAGCTCAATGTGCACCGACATTCAACAGGGATTTCAATTTCCCTGATCCTGTGTTTACTAAAGCACACGTGGCCTCCCGTGGACAAAGCCGCCCAGCACAGAGCGACGAGGCCAAGCACAGCCGCCTGGCGGAGAGTGTGGCCTGGTGGGCTATGCACAGTGGCGAGAGCACAGCCAGCACGCTCCGGCCAGGACAGCCCCTCCGCTCGGGGACGCACACCCCAAAAGACATCACCAAGTGTGGACGGGGGAACGAGGTCTCTGCAGACGCAGCGAGGATGACGTCAGGCTGGATCAGCGGTTGGATCGGGGCAGGGCCCTCGTCCAGCGCCGCGTGTCCTTGTAAGAAGGGGGAGACTTGCACATGCACACGTGTGCTCACACACACAGAGACTGCATGGTGCGACCACAAGCCAGGAACACCAGGGGCTGTCGGTAACCCTAGAAGCTAGGAGAGAGGCCTGGGACGGAGTGTCCCTCCGAGCTCCAGCAGGAGCCGACGACCCCGGCCACAGCTGCTGGCAGACCTCTGGCCTCCAGCCTGAGAGCCATGCTGTGGTCTGAAGCTCCCGGTCTGCGGGACCGGTTCCCGCGCCCTAGGAAACATCCAATCTCGTCCTCCGCTTCCTCGGGCCTGACCAGAACAATACCCAGACTTTTCCTTCAGACTGTGCTCCCCCAAAACTTCCAGGGGACCCCAAAGAGGCTTGTCACTTAGGCCGAGCAGTGCCTGTGCCTGCCCCTCTGTGCGGCTGTCCTTCCTTTTGTTAGAGGAGCTCCCACTTTCATCCCCACCGCCTGCAGTGGTCACGGAAGGGTCTGTCCTACATCTCCCCAAGCCTCCCAAAAGCGTTTCAGAGGCTCCACAGCCCAGAGCAGGCCGACCTGTCCGCGGGGGAGAGAGGAACGACGCCACATGCAGGCCGGGCCAAGAGCCGAGAAAAGAGGTTTCACAGACCAGAAGTGCCAGGATGCCAGAGGACAGAACGCAGACCCCTGCATGAAGAGCTCAAGAGGGTGGCCCTCGCCAGCCCTGGGAGCAGATGCCATGGCAAGCGCTCTTCGACAGCAGGTGATCCTGAGGGTCAGAGAGGGGAACTCACCCGCCAAGGCCCTAAACCTGGGGAGGGGGCCGCTGCGAGTCACAGCGCAGGGGGGCCACACCACCTCCCAGAGCATCGATGGCCCACATCCGCATGGGACAGGGGCGCCACGCCCCCACTCTCCATGCGGACCCTGGGACTGGGACATGGTCACACACTCGCACAGAGCTTCAGCCGCTCTGCCCGAGCCAGGAGAGTCAGGGTCTGAGTCCAGGCCCGCAGGAGGCACGCCCGTCAGCACCTTTGCTTCGCGAGCCTCTAATAGCCAACATGAGTAAACATCAAGGATTTATCATAAAGTGGCCGATGAGAGACAAAGACACAAAGGCTGAAGTTAGAAACTCCTGGCCATTGAAGTCCCTCCTCTTCAGCCAAGACACAAAGCATGGCTCCGAGGTCACGTGGCAGGACGTGGGGGCCCGGCTGAGCTGCCCGCGTCCTCTGCCCAGAGGAAGCCTGCCACCACCGAGCACTCGGCAGCCGGACGCAGAAATGCTGGGACGGGAAGAGCCCACTGCATCTGCATGTGCATCCGCGTTTTAATATTCAAGAAAGAGAACGCGCGATCCTTCCTTAAGGACAAAGACTTCACGCTGAGTGCGGGGGCTGGCCTCCCTAGCTGTGCTGGAAGGGGGGCTCCTGCTACCCCGGTCACCCTGCACGCCGCTCCAGGCGGACGGGAGGCTCTGTGCCACCGACAGGCTCCAGGGGGCCGGTGCTCGCTGCGGTGCCGGGTAAAACAGGGGCGTGCTGGCCCTGAACCACACAGGTCACATACAACGGGGAACACCTGGACCCCAAACGCGCAAAACTCGAAGATGCATGATCTCACACCAATAATCCAACTGAACGATCATTCCCACAGAAGCCACCAGCCCTGTTTTCCTGCACCCTCCCTGCAGGGACGGCCGCTTAGCCACACACCTGCGGGCCCGACAGGAGGCCCCGGGACCCCACCCCCCCCACAGCACATGAAGGGCCCCCTCCTCCTGGGGGCTAGGAACACGGGGCCCAGCAGCTGGCATGTCCAGGTCCCAGATGTCACGGAGCACGGCACCCAGAGGAGGCCCGAGTCCCCCGGGCTGGAAGACCCAGCCGACTTCAGCATAGTGCAGGCTACTGACCACCTGCAGGGAAGGACTCCTGCCTGCTGCGCCCTCATCTGCCACACGCCCTGGGTGACTAGGGAGCCACAGTGTGGCTGAAGGGAGGGCAGCTCTCACTTGCAAAAACCCTGCCTCACAGAAGTGTGTCGGGCCCGAAAGGCAAGAGGCATTTCCCGGCCACCCACCCGGCTCTGGGACCGCCGGCATCCGGACACAGAGGCTCGGGCCGGGGGCTGCAGCAGGGGGCTGACGGGCGGGTGCGGGGCTGCGTAGGCTTCAGGTGCTTGCCCAGCAGAACCGCACCTGCCAGGAGGTCTGCCTCTTGGCCTCGTGTATGGACAGCTGCAGGGCTGCGCTCGGTTCACAGGCGCCTCTGCACAGACCCGACACGTGACTCTCAGCAGTGGACCAGCGTCCCGACGTGCCCTTGCAGGACCACGTGGACGGCACCCAGGTGTGTGGCTCATGTGCAGGTCCGAGGAGCAGCTTAGAGCAACATCACGCCTTCAGTCCCAGCACCCACGACCCAGCACATGCTCCCTGCTCTCACGCAGCCCGGGGCCGGTCCAGTAGAAAAGGGAGTGAGAAAGAGGGCAGATCCAATAGCATGGGATCCCTGAAGCTCTCCTCCCGGCCACCTGCTCTTCCCAAAGCTGCCACTGCTCCAGCAGGAGACTCTCCATCCCTCCTCTGACCAGAGGGTGGCCCTTGCGCAAGTGCCTTCCCAGCCTGACCAGCTCACACCTGAGCTGCGAGGAGGCCCGAGTGCCAGGGGCCTTGCTGAGCCTTGGGCAGTGTCAGCAGGAACCCGCTGGCCCAGCCAGGGGGCCTGGAGGGGAGCGCCAAGCCCCCATCAGAGCGGCCTCCAGCCTCTGTCAGGACGCCAAGCCCTGCATGAGCTGCATGTCCAGGAGCAAAAGCAGCGTCAGATCTCCTGGCCCCAAGGCTCACAGCAGCTTGTGTCCCAGCAACAGGCAACCCAGACGGAACCCGCAGGCCGCCAGAGTGGAGGCGGTGGCCCCGGCACAGCTCTAGGCAGACCCATGGTGCCCGGAGGCACTAGGGTCCGTGTAGCTCCTCCTCTGGCCCAGTGACACTTCGTCACCATGAGGGAGGGAAGCAAAGAGACGCCTGCAGATTCTAGAAAAGGATCTTTACAGCAAAGGACCACTCACAGCAAGAAAACAGCACCAACTGATGTATAACAAAATCATGGATAAATGGCAAATCATTATGAGTGAAGGAAGCCAGACAAAAAGAGCCCCTGCTGCAAGGGCTCCATTTGTATGAACTTCTAGAAGAGGTGAAGGCAAATGCTGCGGACATCCTGTCCTGAGCCCTTCTTCCCCGCCCCCAAGGGCAAGGCCTGTGCGAGTGGCAGGGAGTGGCAGGGGCACACACCCTCAACGCCACTAGCAGGCAGGCGAAGGCTGTGGGAGGAGGCAGAGGGACCCCAATCACCTGGAACCCCTGAGAGCTAGCAGACAGGCCTTGCACCTGAGCATCCTGAAGCTCACAGGCCCCTGAGGCCCTTCGGAGAGGACAGGATTCAGGAAAGAGGGCTGCGGCCCCCAGATGGAGGTCAGGGGCCCCCAGTGGAGGTTAGGGGGTCCCCAGTGGAGGTCGGAGCCCCTGGTAGAGGTCGGTGGAGGTCGGGGGCCCCACAGGTAGAGGTCGAGGGCCCCCAGTGGAGGTTAGGGGGCCCCGCAGGCGGAGGTTGGGGGCTCCCGGTGGAGGTCAGGGAGCCCCTGGTAGAGGTCGGGGGCCCCCCAGGTGGAGGTCGGGGAACGCCGCCCAGTAGGGGGCTGAGCACTCAGGAGCTCACGTTCCAGAGACTCTGACAGTTACCTTGAATGATCACGAGTGTCACTTTGGGAGCTGCAAATGTATTTCAAGTGGGCAAAGACAAGGCCCCTGGCAGTAAAATGTCAAGCACAACCTGCCTTCCGCAGGGCCCTAAACACGGGATCCGAGAGGTTCTCCGCCAAGGAAGACAGAAGCGTGACTCACACGTAACAGAAAGCAGCCGAAGCGCACAGCCTGCCGAGCCTGTCACTATCGCGTGGGCCCCCACACACTTCCCTGCCATGTGACTGGGCAAGTATTTGCCCGCCAAGCTATCAGCAACTTCTCCCGAAAACAGAGTCAGAAACCTTGCCCAACGGTGGCAAAGCTGCAGGGAGCCCCACTGCACCTGCCGGGACGCATGGGGGCGGGGGGGGGGGTGCCCGCTCCTGGCGTCTTCACATTGATGATAAACAGAGCCGACAAGGGCACAGAACGTGCCTGACAGTCAGGCAGAAACCGCCACAGTCCTGTCCAAATGAGCACCTTTTTCCAGAATCCCCAGCCCCCCAGGGTCCCACTCAGGGCCACGAATGTCATGCCTCAGCAGGTCCCGGGAGGTCGGCAGCGCGCACCCGCCCCAGCGCCCTGCACCCAGGAGCAGACGCTTCCCCATGGCTCGTCACGCACGGAACACAGCACCGCCGGCGCGCTCACCACATGCGCACAGTAGGTCCCCTCCAAACAGGAGCTTCCAAACAATATTAAGATCCGTCCTGCGCTAGCTTGGCCTGGGAGCGTGCAGGGGGCCCGCGGCTCCAGCATGAACGGCAGCTGCACGTTGCTGTCATCGGTTCCTTCCGCACAGGGCGGCAAGGGGAATGGGAAATGCACCATTCTCCACGTTCTTTAAGGGTCCCTGTTACTGGTCCCTTGCTGCAGCCAGGGCTCGCTCCCCAGGGGAGGGACAGGGGCCTGCCACAGGTGCCGAGGGGAGGACGCGCCGAGACCCAGTATTAGGTCCTTCCCTATGTGGTTCCAACGGTCTCATCAGCAAGGAGAAATGCACTCAAGAGCTAAGTGTGAGTCAGTGTGTATCAGTGTGTGTGTGTTGGGCGGGGAATCCAGGAGTCTAACCTCTCTGTCTGAGCCCTGACCGCCCGGGCCCTCCCTCGTCCAGCACCCCCAGCAGGAACTCACTCAGGCACACACTTTACTTCTTCAGTGTTATTTCCTTTATGCCACTTCACGAACCGTCAGTGGCTGAGCAACACATCTGTGTCGGACGCTCTTCTGGGCCCTAGAGAGCAATCCCACCAAGGCCGACCCTCCGGAGCCCGGCTGGAGAGCGCCCGACCCTGTCTCCAGGATGCGGCCTGTCTCCTAGGACGGCCTCTCCCGGAGCCTCATCTCCTCCCTCTGAAGGCAGCTGTCCCAGCTCAGAAGCAGTTGCCAGGATGACATGTAGCTCTGGCAGCAAAGGGAAGAGAGGCTTGAAGAGGGTGGGCCAGAGGCAGAGAGCCGTCAGCAAGCACAGGGACGAGGACGGGGGCCACCAGGAGCTGAGAGGAGAGGGGCTTGGGCTCAAGCTTGGCTCGACTCGGCAGTCACAGCCACGAGCAGACAGGAGAAGAGAGGGTGGGGTTACGAGCTCACAGCCAGGGAGCAGGTCTTCCTGCCCTGACCCACCGGTCTGCAGTCCTCAGCCGCCATCAGGGCAGCCCACGGGAGCAGCACCACACGAGGGCAATGGCAGAGCTGGGCTGTCTGTGGCCTAGCTGACTGCAAGCCTCACGGTCGTCACCACTCACCTGCCCCTTACGGGTGTGGCCGCCCCTCACCGGGGCAGATGCTCCCACCTCCTTCAACAGGGAAGGAAGCTCAGACACAGCAAGCGAAGGGATTGTGCCCACCCACCTCTCCCAGAGAAAACGCGGCCCCACTAGACATTGACCCACATCTCTCTGAGTCCAAATCTGCCCTGGCTCCCTGTCCCTGGAGGAGGCAAGTGGAACCTTCTAGCAGCTTGGACAGAATAGGAAGGAGAAGTGAGGAAGTGGCCTGAAGGGGCTCCGGGGTAGGGAGACAAGGCCAAAGGACCTGCTGGCTGATGGCATCAGAATGGGAGGGAGAGCCCCTCACTCCTCTGCTGGAGTCTACACCACACAGACAATCCGAGCTAGAATTTACCTGCAGACTTTCCAAAACAACTGAACTAGACCAACAAAACAGCCCAGGTTGGGCAGAGGGTAGACCACAGGCCTGGAGCACGTGGCTGGAGAGAGGGCAGTGGGCCCAGCAGGGAGAGAAACGGCCCAGGGCTGCCGTCCGTGAGGACAGGCCGGACTGGGGCCCTCGCAAGCGAGCGGCAGACAGCGGGGTGGCAGCAGGACATCCACCTGGAAGCCACAGTGGTGGGCGGAGGGAGCGGGCTTTGCAGTGAGGGCCTGGTGACAGAGGATATGGGGCAGGAAACGGCTGCTCCTATCTGCAGCTTCCGGATCACGAAGGGTGCTGGCCCATCCCGAAGACACAGCTCCAGGCTCCACCGTGCAGGCAAGTCAGCCTCCGCTCGCAGGCAGCCCTGAGCCTTCGAGCCCCCTCACGCTTAACCCCGTTCTCCATCCCTGAGAGCACCCAGCAGGGAAAAGTGCCTGCAGGGTGAGCTCAAGCCCCGCAGGCACCGGGAGCACACAGAGGGAAGGAACCAGTCCACACCACTGTCCGTGTGGGCAGTGCAGACACCGCCCCCCCAAGCCCATCACCACGTGTCCCACAAGCAACTCCTCTCAGGCCACTGTTACACAACCCAGTCCACTCGCGGCTCCGTTAACGACACCGCCAGGCGCACACCAGAAAACTCACACCAGCAAGCAAGCCGAGAAGCCATGTGCCAGGGAGCCCCACCCACCTCAGAAAGAAAGGGGGGGCGCCTCACCCCATGACGGGAGCCCCGCTCCCTCCAGACAGTGCCCTCCTTCTCAGCAGCTCCATGGCAAGGATCCACTGGGGGGCAGGGGGTCACCCTAGCCGGATGGCTCCCATCTGCATTATGTGGCTAGGGGCCGACATGGGTGCCAAGGGCCTCCTCCTTCAACCACGCCCACACCCAACCCCACTGGATGGGACTTCTACATAGCTTCCCCACTCCGCACGGCCTGGACAATTCCTCCCCAGTAGCCTGGGGCACCTGCCCTCCTGCTCCTGCTCTCTGCCCTCTCCTTTGCATGGGTGGGCCTCTCTCTGCACCCCCATACCTCCTAGCTGTGAGATCCTCCAGAGAAGGGATGTGACCTACGCCCCCCCATGAGCCCAGTGTTAGAATAAGGTCAGGCTCCAAGTTCTTATAGAATCAATCTTTGCAGAATGTCGTGGATATAAAATACCCCAAGACAAGTGCAGAAACAGTTTTTTCTAGTTTATTAGAGAAAAGACAGAAAGGAGTATTTTGCCATAGTAACTATCAGGACCAATTTTATCTGTCCCTCTCTGTCTGTCCAAGGCTGTACCCCTGATCGCCAGCGATGTGCGGGCGTGATGGCCCTCTGAGCACCAGCCCGAGGCTGGGCTGCCAGGAAACTGGGAGCAAACCCCAGTCCCCACCCCTCCCAGGAGCTCACCATGTGGATGAAGGTGGTCAAAGGAGGAGATCCGGGTGCCCCTGGGCCAGACCCCCGCCTGCTGCCGTTGCCCACCCCGCACACAGCGCACGTACCCACTACCGCCCTTGGAGGCCCAGTGCCCAGCTCTGGCTCAGGCCACCGGCCCCCCACCAGAGGGCTGCTCAGGACTCCAGCCCAGGCTGCTCCCAGGCCTGAGCTCTGAGAACGAGAAGACTGGGCTGCACCAAACGCACGGTCCCATTTCCCCCTTCTTACAAAGGTAAGGACGGGAAGGAAGCCGGGACAACAGCAGCAGGGTGGCCCCTCCCACACTCCAGCACTGTACACACCATGCCTCCCCCGGGAGGAGCGCTCCCCAGCAATCGCGGCAAGCGCCCGCCGCTGCCCAGCCACTTGGCTTCCGTCAGAGGCAGGGCGGCCTGCTTCTGGTATCACATCAGTGCAGGAGCGGATGCCCAGATTCCACAGGCCTCCGAAGCAGAGGGGCTGCACGCCGGAACAGCAACGGGCGTGCTCCCGCCGCCTCCGAGAGGGGCTCCCTGGCACGTGGGCAACGAACGGGGCAAGGCTGCAAGTGGACCCTCCAGAGGAGATGCCAAGAGGCAGACCCACAGGGTACAAATAACGCAGCGGGGGGACTCGGCACACAGGGAAGGCAGCTGGGAGCGGCGCGGACGGAGCGAGGAGAGCCGCAGAGAACACTGGCATCCTTGTGACTCCGATGGCGTTCCCAGGGAGGAGAAGTGACTTGGAGGGGGGCTGCTCATCGCCCGACAGCTCTTCTTGTAGGAGACCCTGCACACACACTTAGGGCATGTGGCTCTTCTCCCCAAGCGGCACCCACGTCACGGCTGGAAGATGCTCCACTCTCGCCCGTGCCTCCCCACCACTCCCCTGAGTCGGCACGAACACCCAGGGCTGGAGCTGGGGAACCCGGCGTTACTCAGAGCATCTCAGCACAGACGGCCGCTGCCCAAGAGCCTCGGCGCACACACCAGTCTTCTTGGCTGAAGCCAAGATGGAACTCCTCTCCACTCCCCTCACCCTGCCTCTTACATGACAACCACAGCCCAGGGAGGAGAGGGCCCCGCACAGACCCCCTGCCCCCCCACAACTTGCACCTGACCACACCTGGGCGGGCGGCACACTTGCCCCAGGCTGTCCGCACCACCTCTGGCCTCGAAGGGTCACCCTTCACTTCATGCCACCAGTCCCGCCCGCTCTTCCGGTCACATCCCGACGCCCTCCCCAGAGCACCCTCTTCCCATCCTAAACCCCCACGCATCTCTCCCTGCCCTTAGGAACTGTCTCCTGGAGCTACTTTGTATCTTGGACAGACTTTGAGCCCCCAGAGGGCAAGGAAGGAGCCTCCTGAGGCCCCACGCACCACCTGGAGCCCCACAGGCCGCAGACAAGGTTCCGGACGAACGCTCGCCACGGCCCCAGACACACTCATCGGACCTCAAGAGTCTAAAAATGTTCCACGGAGAAACCATGGATGAAGTGAAAGGTTATCTTAAAAAGCTACACAGCCAGCTACTAAACAAACCCAAAACTTTAGAAATTGAACAGTAACCACAGAAATAAATATAGACTTAAGACCTTACCATATGCCCAGTTGGATCAAGAAAAACAGTGTTAATTATAATGTTTGGTGATGACAAGGGTGAAGAAAACACCCCTCTCGCTCGGGGCTGGCCCCAGGATACATGCAGTACCTTGGAACAGTGGTACCCGTTCACCCCGTAACCGCCCCCACTCACCTGTGTTCGGGGATGACTGGGACAGAAGCAGCTTTATGCACCACGCGATCCCATCACAGCAATGAGCACAGGGAAAGACCGCAGGGCACAGCAACCCCGACCACTTATCCGTGGCCATAAAGACCTTGGAACACCACGACAGGACAGCGTGACGGACGCAGGGGGCAAACACCGGATGTGCCGAGCAGTCATCACGTTTAAGGTGCTGCAGACAGTGCAACAGAAACACAAACTCTTCACACGGGCTACTCATGGCGGGCTGGAGGGCTCCCCTCCCCTCCACTTTCGACCGCATCCGCTCCCTCCCAGGGAGATCGGTACTTCTGCAGCAAGGGGCGAAAGGGCCTGCAGGGACCCGAACCACGCTCCTCAACCAGCACCAGCCAAGGGCCTGCAGAGGCACGGTGAGCCCAGCTCACGGCTTGTCCTTCAGGTCCGACAAGGAGCTGGGAGGGTCACATGTAGCCAGGGGCCGGCCTAGACACCGTCCTAGTGGCACAAAGCCTTGTCCCCAAGGCCCCAGGAGGGAGCGAAACCCCGCCGCAGCGCTGAGTGGTCACGACCAGGGCCTGGGCAGACGGCCGCCTTCTCCTCCTGATCATTAACGAAAGGTCATAGGAAATTGGACTGGAAACCTTGAGAATACGTCCCACGTTTGGGACACACTAGGCCAAGCTCCTGAAAGCGATTCTTAGGTTAACTTTGACCCTTTGAATTTCTTCCAGAGCCCATAAAAGGGAAGGTAATTACCGGGGATGCTGGACCTCGAGAGTCTATAAATCCAGAACACACATGGACGAAGAGGGGCGCCCCAGCACGGACAGTCCTGATGGCAGGAGCTCTCTGCACCCCAGCACAGGATGTCCCCACCCCTGACCGCTTCATGGTAAGGGGCAGCATGTGCTACCCCTGCACCACAGGGGATAATCTGCCTCCATCCCACCCCATCCCGGGCATTCCTAGGTTGCGGGTGTGGCCCACAATTTCAGTCCAGTGTCCCTGTGCAAGTGAGGAGTACTGCAGGGGCATGGAGCCAGGACATGAGCCAGGAGGGGCTGGGGTGCCTCTGCCTGCCCCCATCACGAATGTCGCCATGCCAAGTCTGTCTGCCCTCGGCCCGGCAAAGAGGCCTCTGTAACCTAGGACACAGTCAACGAGGCACTGTCCCCCCCAAGGCGGAGTAACCAGATAGGCTCGGGAACAGGTCCAGGCTCCAGGCCCCTTGCTGGTCCCACTGTAGGAGGCCCAGCTCGGTAGCACAGAGGGCCAGCCCCTTATCTGTGCCATAACTGAGGGCCAGCGGACAGACTGCACACTCCCTCCTCTCCGGAGCGTGACGACATCTATCCCTGTCCAGGGCACCACCGTGCCAACCTGGGCTGACCTCAGGAGGCGCTCAGCAATAAAACCTTCCCTGTGCGCCTACCCTCAGGGAGCCGGCCCCCAGAGGAATCATTCCTGCCAGGGCAGCTCGAGGAGACTCGGCCAGGACCTCCTCTCCCGGTGCCCTTGTCCTTTCTTTCCTCCTTTAGGCTGACAACAGTCCTTTCACACAAGGGACAAGGGAATGAGTCCTTCCTTCCGCCTTCAACTAACTTTCACGGAGGGAGCGCCCCACCACCAGGCGAACCCCACCATGGCCTCCAGGCTGCAAAGCCCAGGGCTCTGAACAGAAGTCCTCCTGGGGTAAGTGAGCAAAGGGAATCAGCAGATTTTGCAGCAAAGGGGGGCTGAGCTACAGCAAGGCATGGCCGAGGGAACCCACCCCAGGGCACCACAGAGCTGATGACCAGCGGGCAGAACAGCCTCCTCCCACACACGCCTTTCTTCTAGGGCCCCGACGCCAAGCGAGACTGCACCCGGCCATGTGGCGACCCGGCAGATACGATGTCCCCACTCACATCCTACACACCGGATGGGCTGCAAACTGCCCACTGGCTCAGCGCACCGGCCTCCCGAGCACTTGTCGCGCAGTCCTGTGAACACCGTGTGGCCGCTCAGCTCGGTCCCTGCCGTGCCTGGGGCTTCCCTCCCTCCGCCCTCCTGGCCCATCGCCACTGGGCCCCCTGGAGACAGGCACCTCCTGCGTTCTCTCCCGTAGTACCGAGCACACACCCTGTGCAAGGGACCGCTGCAGCCATGAGGGCCGCGATGTCCCTCACTGGTAACAGAGACCCACCTCAGTAATGTCCCCACAAGTGTATCATTTGTTATCTAACATGTCACATCACTCCCTTCCTGACCGTAGCAGAGCTCTCGCGGGCTCTGCACTGAGCGAGCACAGGCCTGGCCTCATGTGCAAAGCAGCCCTTTCCCCAGCACGGGGCTGGCGGGCCCAGCCCCCCACCCTACTCCGCCGGCCACCCCAGGAGGACACACGCCCCCCCATCACGCGGCAGATGAATCCAGTCCTCCCGTGAGTTTCTTCTAGCAGCCCCTGGTCTTCCTGAACCTTCTGTACAGAGGCCTAAAGAAGTTAGACAGGCTGCTTAAGGTCACAATGAAGATGAAATATTCATGAATACAGCCCCTCAAAGCTCAGAGAAGCCGTAACGAGCCACTACCCGCAGTGTGACCTTCCAAGAGGCCTCCAGCTTTGTCCCCTCAGACCCCCAGCCAGGGACTCCAGCAGCCCAGCAGGGTCCTGGCCACTGCTCTCCGGCTCTCGGACTCCTCGTGAACTAGAATCCGGCGAGGCGGGGCCCCTGTGCCTATGATGGCCTCAGCTCCATCAAGAAGACCCTTGGAATGATAAGCCCCATTATCTCCACCCACATATTCCAGTTTCTCCTCCAGAGCCCCAAAGACCAAGTCCGAGACCAACACCAGGCCCGGCCCTGGACACGGGCAGCACGTGTGTCCTCTCCCCTCTCTCCCCAGCCACACCTCCTCCCTCCTCACCCATCATGGGAGGCGGGAGCACTCTCCCTGCTAGTCTGTGTGACTGATTCATTGAACAGGCATTCCTGGTCATCCCCTGTGTGCATCCCAGGCAGGGACGCGGGAACTAAGGCGTCGGTCCCAATGATGCCACAGCCCACCAGGACACGGGGGTCCACGGTCCGCCAGAAAGATGTGACAGGACATGCAGCCCTCCGGCAATGACGGAGCGCACGGGGCTCCGTGAGCCGCCCCCTTCGTGGCTCGGAAGGAGTGGGGCCTCTCAGGCGCCTGAGAACGTGCTGGCCCCCGGGGCTGTGGAGAGGGCCGCACCCCTGCTGACCGCCACAGCGTCATGCGAGTCCCCAGCTCGTCCTCAGACCTGCAGGTCCGGGCCTCCCAGCCCATGGCGTGCAGGCCACCCCACGGAGCCCCTTCTCGCTGGGAACTGTCCCTCGTCCCAGCTCCAGGCCTGTCACCTCGCAGGAGCTTACTCCAGCACTGAACGAGTGGCCGTCCGCAGGAGCTGCCCTGTGTGGGCTGTCGCTGGGCAGATGCACCGGACAGGCCCTCCTCCTGTAACTTCCCAGGAATCAAGATTTTATCTGTTACAAATTTAGAACTCAGAGACTAGAATGCCAAGCAACTTTCTCTTCTTGCCCCACGGACACTTAGAATTTCACCTACAAAAGCAGATGACGGCCTCTACCAGCGACTGTGTGGAGGCTGACAGGTGTCCCCAGGCCCCCACTCGGAAGGTCACCCATTCCCAGGAAGCACCTGGACAGACTTGGGTCCCCTACACCTGCCGACTGTGCCGCAGCAAACCCGGCCTGGAGAGAGAAGGTATCTTTTCCTTAGTGTCCAAGCCCTGAGTGAGCTCTGATAAAACCCAACCTGATTACAAAATGAATGAAAGTCTTAGTCGCTAAGGACATTCTAGATGCTTCTTTAAATACTACTTCTAAATCCCCGGGACAGTGACTTTATTGCCACTGTGAAAGAGTGGAGACACCGGCTCCCAGCGCCTCCCTGCAAGTTATCAGCAGTGAGCCCGGTCTTGCTGAATATTCGCATTTCTAAATCCTTGCCCAGCTGACAGTGATCTATGCCTGCTCCCCTGGGAGGGCAGACATGAAAAGCTTACGACCTCAAATCTTAATGGGCTTATGAAAAAGTATGTTGTAAGGAGACCTGCTTCTCCAGTTTTATTAGATTAACCCAATCCATCAGCTTCAATGCCACCTGACTCATGGCTGCGGCACCCGGAAAGTTCCGGAGCGCCACGGGGCTGTCACTGGCCCCCTGTGCAGAGCTCCCGCAGAGCATGCACTCAGGGGTGCTATGCACCCCACCCAGGGGTAACCAGGGACACTCCTGCCGTTACAGCACAGGCAGGAGAGGAGCTGGGAGAAGAGGCCCAGAAGGACCCCCGGGACAAAGGATGGAAGCCATGGGGGCCACCCGGGCCAGGACTGACATTGAGCACCGATCACTAAGGCAGGCTCAACCTGCAGACCGAGCCCAGGATGCCACCTAAGTGCAGAACTGGCAGCAGCCCTCAGGGGAACCAGCTCAGCCACCCCGCCAGCCCCCCAGCTCCTCCCTCCCGGCTACTACCCAGTGAGAGGAGGCTGGGGGCCAACGAGGATGACCGACAAGAGCTGTGTGCCAGGCCCCAGCACCCTCAACTCGGACTTCCGGCAGAGGGGCTGGCAGGCCAGGAGGTCCGGCCGCGGCCCCAGGCAGTCGTCACGGATGGGGCCGGATGAGCGGCCATGGTAACCAGCACCAAGCTCTGGCACAGGCAGAAACCCCAGCCTATAGAAGCTACGTCAGCCTCTGGAAACAGAGCTGGTGGACGTGGACCCGCCCCCACCATCCAGAGCCCCCACGGCCCTGCCAGGCACCCAAACTCCGAGGCAGCCACGCCCACCACCCTCCCGCAGAGCAGGCCACGCCCACCTGCCTCTTCAGCCTCCAAACATGTTCTCCCTTCAGGCCAGACGACAGTCCTTCTCCCAGCAAGCACTTCCGGGCATCCGGCTCGGGCCCAGGACGTGTCCTCAACTCCAGGTCTTGCTGAAATGTCCCCCGGGGAGCCTCCTCAACACCCCCGGGCAGTGCGAGGCGCCCCAAGCCTCCTACCTCGTCACTCCGGCACCCCCCATAACGGTTATGCGTCCACCGCCCATGCCAAGCAGTGGACCCCTCGGGGCAGGGGGGCCGCCTCAGGCACCTTGAGGGAGCCGAGGCCTGCGTCAGGCCCTGCACACAGCAGGGATCACGTGGTAGAAGGCAGATGAGTGGACGGATAGGCGGACAGACGGACACAGGCCATCAGCAGACACACAGCCCTGGCATCGCGTAGGGGCACATACGGTGTCTGTTTATTGCATTCCCAGCACCTTCTCGCCGGCTCCACGGGGACCATGCGTGACCAAGCCACGGCCGTCCCCTGCCTGGAGCGTGCAGCAGCCTCCGGGCCCTTCCTCCAGACCCCAGGTCCTGCACACCCGCGGCCTACCCGCCCTCATTCCCGACAGCCTCTCTCCTGCTCCACACAGCCCTTGCTGGTTCCATCCTGGCAGGGACTCCCGGGGGCAGCGTCGAGGGCCTCACAGAAGGGTATGCATGGGCGGCCAGGCTCTCTCGCTGGGCGGTGGGCTCTCTGAGGCCCGGGTCCCTGTCTTCCATCGCCATGTCCCCAGGGCTGAGACCAGGGCCGGGCCCAGAAGAGTCACTCTGCAAACACGCTTTGACGGAACGGTCAAGCTCTTCCCCAGGGTGTGGACACGACCTCTGAGGCGCAGGGAGGCCCTGCCACACATGACCTCCGACGCACCTGCTCCAGGGACAGCAAAAGTGGCACCAGCCAAGCAGCAGGGAAGGGAAGAGCCTGCAGAGACTTCACCCGGAAGGGTGCAAAGGAGCGGGTGCCATGAGGCTGTGCTCCCAGCAGCGACCTCAGGTGACGGACCTGGGAGCACCCAGGCGTCTGGACACACAGGGGCCCCGACGGCTGTCCGCGGCCCCGGCCAGTGCCGCCAGTTGCTGTGGACCGAGGGGCCGCGTCTCACAAAGGGCACAACCTGCCCACAGGACCCCAGAGGAGCTGGGTGCAGCTGCTCTGCTACGGGGCCTGAGAACGCGGTGAGTGAGGCCGGCGCCCCTTCCTCCACCCCCCCACCCCGCGGCCCATGGCCCCGCTGTCACAGCACGCCACAGAGACGCGGACTCACGGTGGCAGCCCCGGCGGCTGGACACTGCCCAGAGCGACGCGAGCCCAGAGCCCATTCTCACCACGGTCCAATGTGGGACACGGGAGCCCTGGCGTGACTGCAGGAAGCAGGTGCATCACAACGGGGCACACGGGAGCTGAGCAGGGCATCAGGCAAGTCCCAAGGCTCTGCGCTCCCCGGCCTCCGTGGGACTGACGAGTCCTGCCCCGGGGTCCGCGGCTGGTCCACAACACGGTGGTCCCGCCACACAAGCTTCAGGACACGCCCCACCCTGGGCTCCAGGGACAGCGCTGAGCTAGGACCCAGAGACCGTGCGGCCACAGAGACGGCTGCTCCACACAGACCCTTTCTGGAAGGACCCGTTCCCTGTGGCGGCAGGTGGACCGCTCAGTGCTTTACCGGCGTCACAATACGCTAGGCACAGACGGCCCTCACGCTGCTCCCTCAAACGTGCGCTCCAGGGGCCCGGGGCCGCCAGCCTCGCACACCAGCACCGTCTGCTCTGAGCATCCAGGCGCGGTGGCCCTGCCGCAGGGGGTCACAACCTAAGATACACGGTGTGCGAACGACCAGATCCAAGGAGGAGCTCCGCAGTCCATCCCCCGTGATTCACCGCCAGCCCCGTGAAGACGCTCTTTGGGATGTGGAGAGTGGAGGTGTCGTAATTAGAATTCAGGTGACCTCTGGGTAACACGAGGCAGGAATTCAGTGAGTGCCTTAAGCCAAATGAAGTCATCTTGTAATACTCACCTGGCAGCAGGACACTTTCCCTTTTCTTAAAACCACCAGGTTGAAGGGAGCGTAAGGCCACCGAGGGCTCCATTAGCAGCACCCCCATTTACCAAGGCCATCCCCAGCCTCAGGATGGAGGAGGGGAGCCCTTCATAGAGCCACACACAGGGCCCCACATGTGTTCCCGGGGCTGGGCAGTGCTGGAGAAGGCAGGCGGCAGGTGCACTCATGAGAACACCCCCGCCCCGCCCCACCCGAGGGCCAGCTCTGCAGCAGCTCAGTCCCCAAGGACCAGGCAGTGACGCTAACACCCCAGCCAGAGCCCAGACGGTCCCCTGGGGCCCAGTTCTTCCACTTCCCTTCAGAAAGCTGTAGGTGGTCTCACTTCAGGATGAGCTCTGGCGGCACACTCACGTCTCAATCAGCCTCGCAGGACCCTAGGGAGGAAAGGACGCCAGCCCACAGCAACGTCCCCACCACCAAGTGAGCTTCCCCCACTGCACCAGCAGCAAGCTCCATGAGCTCGGAAATGCTCAGACTGCCCACTGTGCAGCCGGCAAGCAGCCCTCCATCCCCTTCCCGCCCTGTCCCCCTCTCTCCCCTTCACAGCCCCACTACTCAGAAGATGGGGGGGTCACCTCAACGCAAGCTGAGGTCCGCCCACTCCACCCGAACTGCACCTGTCTACGGCCATCAGTGGCCAGGGCACTGCTGCCCGCTGCCCACCATGACCTCTGGACCCCTCCGGCCCCTTTCCAGAGCTGCACCCCACATAAGACAGTCACTCCCTGTGTGGGCCTATTCAGTTAAAATTTAAATAGATTAAAATGAAACCAGCAGATCCTCAGTCACATTCTCTCGATGTTGAATAAGCCACTATGCCCACAGGCTACTCCACCAGTCACTGTCATCACCCTAGAACCTTCCACTGCATGCGCTGCCCCAGAATTCCCCCCACCGGCTCCGTGCGTGCCAGGGCTCCCCTCCTGGGGACCCCCTCCCTCCCTGGGCAGGCCCCCCTGCACCTACACAGACTTCCACACCCACGCTGGGCCACTCCCACGTCCTGACCGCTGGGAATAACACTGCCACAAATACGGGGTGTATGTGCCTCTTGAGAAACTGATCTCATTTCCTTGCAATAAACACATTCAGCAAAGTCGCAAGTCAAACATCAATACGCAAAAATGAGCTACCCTAACAGTGACTGTAGGGAACTATCCCACGGACAAGTGCCTCAAAAAGAATAAAATACTTAGTAAATCCAACCACGGAGGGGACAGGCCTGAACGCTGGCAGGGAAACACTGATGACCGGAACCGAGGACGGGACAAACAAGGAAAGGCGTCCTGTGCTCGTGGACCGGATGAATTCAGAGCAAGAAGGGCCCGCGTTACCCAAAGCCCCCTGTGGACTCACCGCAATCCCCACCAAAATGCCAATGATGTTTGTCACAGAAATAGAAGAGCGAACCTAAAATCTGTACGGAAGCACTAAAGACCCGAGCAGCTAAGCAATCCTGAGCTGACTGACATTCCAATGCCACTGAGCCACTTAGCACGAAGGAATGACGATCCAGAAACCTGGCCTCAGTCTCGGCCCTTGGGAAAACCTGCGTCTGCCACCCACTCTGGGCCTGTCCCCTCCCCAGCAAGGTCAGGGGAGGCAGAGCTCACCCCAGACCACATCTTGAGGGCCAGGGACCCCTTGTCAATAGGCACAGGGCACTCCTCTCCCGTTATCTCGGGAGGCCAAGCAGCCAGGCTTAGACACAACGGCAGGTCCTGGGACAGAAGCTTCCCACAAGGACTTCCACAGGCCTCCGGACTAAAGGAACCCCAGGACACAGAGCGTGGAAGGCGGCCAACGACCCACCTCTGTGCCCTCCCAAGCCCCTGCTGCTACAGGGAGGGCCCAGAGGAGCAGGGCATGGTGCCTGCTCTCGATGTGCTGCACCATCTGTCCAAAATCTTCTCTCCCCGGATGTTCACGGGGCTCATTCCACCCTTCACCCCAGTCCCAGCTCAGATCTCGACCAAGCAACCGTCCCCAAACCCAGAAGGAGAACAGCAGCTGCCAAAGCCCTCAGCCCTTCACAACGGCTGCTGTGGCCCCGGCCTGCACATCACCGCCTCGGGTCCCCCGGCACCAGGAGGACGGCAGATCCAGTCCCCTCTGGGATCCAGACATCCCCCCCGTCCAGCAGGACAGTCTGAGCATGCCGCTTCCCAAACTCTCTCTCATACGCAGCTCCCTGCTCCTCGCTGTTCTCCAGAGCAAACGCCCCCACCTCACGTGAGCCTTCACTTCCCAGGGGCTCATTTCTCTACATTTCTGCGTCAGTCTCACTTATGGGGACATAAGCACATTGACAGAAGGAACTTCTGCTCAGCTGGGGGCCCAGGGCTGGCACGCCGCCGTCCTCCCTTGACCGTCATCCTGCCGGGACGAGAGGGCTGCCACACCTATGTGCTGGGGCTACCGTGAGGGTAGAGGAGAAACTGTGGGGTGTGCCTCCAAAGGGACCCTCGGCAGGGCTGCGCTCGCCCCTGAGCCCACCACCAGCACGGGACAGCAGGGCCCCTCCAGGGCCCAAAGGCTGCAAGCACCAGGTCAGCTTTCTCAGAGCCGGCAAGGAGGGGAGGCCGAGCTCACGGCCTCAGTGCCCAGTCTCAGCAGGGCGGTGCCCCCACCCCCGCCTGCCAACTCGGCGTCTGCCCTCATTCACCTGACAGCAAAGCCCGCGTGCCTTCTCCTGGACACAGACCAAGAGGCTAGCGTAGGGGAGAGAAGGGGTTGGTCAGAGAGAAACAGGAAGGAAACCAGAGCATGGCCTGGCTGGCAAGGGCCCCAGCAGGCTAGGGAATGACAGCCTCCACAGCTGCAGACCAAGGGCAAAGGAAACGAGCCCAGGGGTCCCGCGCGTTGGAAGTGATCAGTAGCCACGCGGTGACTGAAGGACGGGATGCACCCTCTCCACCGTCCAGGGACGGGAAGCCAAGTCCTCGAGGCCTGGCATCCGCTCCCATGGCCGAGGCTCCCCAGGAGCCCGACTGCCCACTCCACTGTACCGCTTCGAACAAATGCGCAACATGCCCAGGGAGCAGGAGCCGTCTCCCCGAAGCACGGGCCCGCGCGGATTGCTGTGCTCTTCAGATGCCTGTCTCCACCCCTGTGGTGACACGTCTCCTTCACCCTCACACCACTGCCTCGCTGGGAGTGGGGGCCGGAGTGCTCTCCAGGTCGCTTTGGGGGCACACATCGCCAGACAACACCAAGCTGCCTTCGAGGGCTTCAGGAGCTACTGAAACCTAGGACAGCCAGCTGGTAAACAGCCCAGTTTAGGGGAGTCGCCCGAATGCCATCCTGTGGTGACTATGGATCTTCGTTGCCAAAAGATGGAATACAATTTCATGGTTACTTGGGCCTGTGAAGTAGAAATGCCCCCAATTTTTAAGCTATGAAAACGTTTATGGCCAGGGCACCGTCACTTCCAGAACGAGGCTGTGGTACAAATGAGACAATCCGTGACAAAACCTAATTTCAGGAAAATTAACAAAATGATGATGCCACAGCCGTGCTTCAAGTTTCAACACCTATTAGGGGTTTTAGCGAAGTGGTGCAGGACCGTAATGGGGAACGGCACGGCAAGGAGCTGTGTGCTTAACAAGGGGGCCAGGGTCTCCACAGCCCAAGCCATCATGAACGGGGAGCGCTCCCACGTCACGGGGTATTCGGGTCATTTTCTGCGACAGCACCGGGCTGACGGCCACGGTCACCGAACAGCCCAGGGAAGGCTGGCTGTGCCGGCCGATGCCAGCGGCCAGAAACCCTGTCAGCGCCGAGCGCCTGGAAAAGCCAAAGCGAAGTGGGTGACCTGGGTGTGGGCGACCGAGTGGCCCCACTCTCCGTGGTGGTGTTAGAATAAGCAGCCGCACAAGCGGAAGCGAAGTCAGAGCTCCAGAGCCACAGAGCAGCCCTGCGCCCGCGCGGGACACAGGGGTCACCCTCGGGACCAGACCGTCAGGCTGCTGCTCTAGCTGACTCCCATGACGGCAGCGGGCGCAGGGGCCGGGCCGCGCAGCAACTGAGTCCCTAAGCCCACGAGAAGAACGCAGGTCCAGACCCTGGGCTCCTTCAACATGCCCTTGGGGGCCTCCGGTCTCCCGCCGCCACATTCACGGACGGCCACGTGCAAGGCCGGTCCACAGAGCAGCGCCCACCCGGTGCCCCCTTCCTGGTCCAGAGTCTGAAGGGCTGGTGCTCACGGCAGCAAAAACCCTCCTCTTGGAAGGAAGAAGCCAGCCTCCGCGGGCCTCCCCCCAGTCCCACAGGAGGCTCCCAGGACCTGCGAGGGAGGAGGGAACGCGGGCGTGGAAGCCCTGCGGCGCGGCCTCCGCTTCAGCAAACGTCTCCAGCAAAATGAAAAGGCGCTAGAATAAGCAGTGGGACACTCGAGGGAACAAAGGAGGTTTGTTCCAGAAAACTCAATCTCCAGAAGAAATGAATTTCATCAAAATCGGTGGAGAGGAGAAAATTTCATATTGCACTGAAGCTGTCAGTGACTTCTTTTAAAAAATGTTTATTATAAGTAACTCAAAGCAGAGACAACGTGTGAGTCCGGAGTGTGGATGTTTCTGGCAGCCGCAGCGCTGACAACCGGAGACTACAAGCATCCCCCTCCTCGCCCCAAACCACGAGCATCCCCTCCTCATCCCGGGGACCACGAGCATCCCCCTCCTCC
>PITA01012104.1:10524-63721 GCA_004023965.1 Spilogale gracilis | reverse complement strand
CAATGGCCACAATCGCCAAACTGTGGAAAGAGCCAAGGTGCCCTTCAACAGATGAATGGATAAAGAAGATGTGGTACATATATACAATGGAGTACTACGCCTCCATCAGAAAGGATGAATATCCAACTTTTGTAGCAACATGGACTGGATTGGAAGAGATTATGCTGAGTGAAATAAGCCAAGTAGAGAAAGTCAAGTATCACATGGTTTCACTTACTTGTGGTGCATAAGGGGTAATATAGAGGACAGTAGGAGAAGGAAAGGAAATGGGAAGTAGGGTAATTCAGGGAGAGAAACAAAACATGAGAGACTTTGGGTGCAGAAACAAACTGAGGGACTTTGAGGGAGGGGGATAGGGGGATGGGAGAGCCTGGTGGTGGGTACTAAGGGCACGTATTGCATGGAGCACTGAGTGTGGGGCATGGGCAATGAATCGTGGAACACTGAAAAAATAAAATAAATTTAAAGTAAAAAAAAAAAATCCCACTCCGATCAAAGTTCTTTTAGCCCTTTCAAATGCTTTTCCTCTAGGAAGCCTTCCCAAAGTAGCCCTACCCTTGTTCTGACAACTTCTCAACTGCTGCCTCCTTAGCATTTGTGCCTTCATAGCACATGAGGCTAACAAGGGTAGCCCTGCATCCCCTCCACTGTGTGGTGTGGTGTGTAGCCTTCCTGTGGTCTGTGTCCCATCTCCTCTCCTAAAACACTTACTGATTGACAGAGAGATGGACAGATTGACTGGCTTATTGCCCAGCTGGCCAAGAGTGGTTGACAAACAGATGGAGTGTCTGGCTGTCTGATCAACAGACTGTCTTGCTGGGTAACAGAGACTGAAGGTTGATGAACAGGCTGGCTGACAGACAGATAAACTGACAGACTGACTAACTATGGAAAGACCCCAGAGGGCCCAAGAAAACTAGCACACCACGCAAAGGGACGACACATACTGAGAATCCCTCAGTAAGCTTCTGTCAAGACATCTCCAACAGCCTGTCGCCAATGAGACACTGAGAAGTGGAAGAGGGGTGGTGGGGGAGAATGGTTAATGGAAACCAGATGTGCTGCTGACCTGCCTCAGTGAGGAGACCCAGGTTGGGACTTGATCTGGCTCTTGGCACCAGGATATTCCTGGTGGGCACCTTGCAGAAAGGCAGGAAGGAGCCAAGAGGTTACCTTCCCCAGAGCATGCTAAACCTCATCTGGGCTTTCAGGAAGAGGAATCTCATCCTTCTCCCTGTCATATCCTCCATCTAGTTGACACTTAAAAATAATAGATCCCATCTGGCTTTTTACAAAGGAACAAAGCCTTCAGTAGGCTTGCAGGATTTTGAGCTGGTTCCTATTAAGTTCCCTGCAATTGGAAGGCACTCCATTTCCCACTCAAACCCTCATTGTTTTGCTGACAAGTGAAAGTGTGCTTGGGAGCTGCTTTCTCATGTTTTTCAGGATTGGCCATTTTGTCCCCTCCATGCCTGTCACTGCTGTATTCTTGCACTCCTGGAAGGGGCAGGTATACATCTTGGAAGAGGGAGAGGATTTCCCTCCCTCCCTCCTTTTGAGCTTTACCTAAAGGAGCCTATTTGTCCATAGGATGAAGGCTCAGGCCCTGCGAGTAAAGAAAGTGAGAACCTCACTCCCCCGAAAGTCTTGCTAAGAAGAACAGTCGGGCTACCAAAGAGGCCTCTGGAATCTGGGAGTGCAAGGGAGGGAGGAAATCCTGCTTCCAGACTGCTGGGGCCATGGTCAGTCACACATAATTGAAGTCATAACAAACACATTTGAAGCTCACAGGCCTATGCAAAACAATGCGATTAATAAGAGAAGACATAAAGCAAATTAGCACACCAGACGAGCAAATTGTTTTCAGGGCAATGGAGCCAATCAGAGGCCAGGCCGCCTTGCTGGCCACCTCACTCTCATTGCATGCCTGCCCTACCAACTTCTGGTCTTTCCCACTTACCTTCCCCTGGCAAGAGCCAGCTGTTATCCACAGTCTAGACAGGAGGAGGGGCAAGAGGGAGGGGGCAAGGCCATAAGCAGTGTGCAGTGAGGGACAATTGAAAGGACATTCAGAGTCAAAGGACATGAGTTCTCATCCTTACTCTCTGTAGATCAGTTCTGTGGTGCTGGTGGGTTAACAGGACACACATTTCAGTTCAACACAAGGAAGAACTTTCTGGAAGTCTAGCTGACAAAGAGGGAAATAGTGAACACCTATACTTGAGGTATGCAATTGGAGCATGGGTTTAGCCCATCCAGTGAGATGTTGTTAAAACATATCAAATGCTTCCCTCTGTGCTGTAGCTTTATGGCTCTGTGACCCTAGACAAATCACCTGGCTCATTTGAATCTTGACCCCCTTGTCTGGGAAGAGGGAATAATGAAAAGCCCTGTTCCACCTCCCTTACAAAGATATTGTGAGGACTAAAAGAGATAGTGTGTACACAAGTGCTATGGGAAGGACTAGAGAACCATAAAGGTTGATTCTGGGTGTCAGTGCTTCCTGACCACCAATGTGGCCTATACTTCTGGGGGAGCAGGCAGCCTCCTAGTACATCCCTTCTGCTTCTCCCAAACCTTCCAAGCTTCCAAGACCTAGCTGAGATCCCATCTCATCACTTCTCTGATCTCACTAGCCTCCTGACCTCTCTGTCCTGAGCTGCTACAGATGGTGGCATTTATAGAATTCACTAAATATTCGATTACTTTCTATTTCTTTAACCTTATCTTGAACAGTTCTTAATTACTTCATCATTTGTCACTTGTCCATCTCCTCATCCAGACCATATTTAGTGCTTCATCACACACTTTGTTCCAAAAAGTATTCAAAGCAGAAGATAGACTGCAATCTCCACGAGGGCCAGGACTGGATCTTATGCGTCTTGAGCAGACTAGACATCATATCAGTTAGGGTTCTGGATTACATACAGCAGAAATAGTTCTAGCTAACTTCCTCACGTGGAAGGGACATAACTCACAGAATCATCTAGAAGATTGAGATCTAATCATTAAACAAGGGAGATGAGATCTAGCCAAGAGCCTCCCTTAACACCAAACTGCTACATGCTGTCACTAACATTGCCACCTCTGAACACTTATCCCTGTGCCAGCAAATTCTGTGTTCTGATGTAAGTCATCACACATAATTTTTTGACATCAGTGGAAGAATCTGATCGGCTGTGTTCAGGTCATATGACCATGCCTAGATCTGTTAGAGGGCTGGAAGGAGAATTATCTATCTCTGTTTGGCTTCTGGATCTATCTTAAGAACGCTACCCCACACAGGGTGCTTAGAAACCGGTCAGTCACCACTGCCTTCTCCTATCTGTTGCTACAGCAGTCATTCAGTAGTTGTGGACTAGACTGGATTTAGGTGTTTATAGAGGTTTTCGGAGTCCTCTCAAGCTCCAGCCTACAACACTATTACATACCACACTGCTGTAGTCAGCCCCTGAAACTTGCTGCACAGCAAGGCATTGCTCCAATCTCAGAGAAGCCCCTAAGTGGGACATTGAAACTAATAACCCCTGCTCAGTCTGGAATGACACCTTCGCTCAGGCCTCACATCCCACCTTGTCCTATCTTCAACTTTCTAGGCTGAATTCTTCGTTGTTTATCCTCCTGCTTCCAACTTTACTTCATCCTTTTGCTCCAATGCTTTTTCTCATTTTCTATCTTGTGATCTCTCAAGCAACAGTCCTGACTCTATCCCAGCAGTATTATTGCAGGCTGCCTTTGTTAGCATCCCACTTCACTCACACCAGTTCTAAGGAAACCCTAACTCAACAGCATAGCTCCATCTCTTTCATGAACCATCCTCTCCCCCAGAGTACCATTCATACCCCTACTTCTACTACCAGACCAGTGCAGTCAGACCTGTTAGGAAAAACATATGGTGGGGAAGGGGATGTTGCGTAGATGGTCTGTAGTAGCCACTCTACTTGGGTCAGGTGTTGCCCATGAAACTACTGTCATAGGTCTCTCCCTATTTTTACATTTTTCTGCAGCCCTATTGTCCTTGGGGAATAAGATCTGAACTTTTGGGAATCTACTCCAGAAGGTCTTGGAGAAGCTATAAACGAGTGAGTCCTATGTAGCCCATAACTCAGCTTATTCCAAAATGGGTGCCTTCAGATTGATTGGGAGCTTTTCCCTCATCTAGGGTGAGGCCTAGCAGTTCCTAACCCACACTGTCCTTTCTGTAGCTGCCAACCATTCCACATGCCTCTCCATAGCTATTTCTGCATCTACCACCAAAACCTAAGTTTCGGCTTAAAATGTAGGTTCAGTTGTTCCAGGTTATCTCTAATAATAATAACTTCAACTTAAATCTCACAACAGCAAGTAATTGTATCAACAGAGAAAATTCCAGTATACTGTGACAGAGAGAGCCAGCTGTCCACTAAAAATCGGTGCTTCTCTTCCACAGTATAAAGTTTTGCTGGGAACCAACTGCCCAGCTAAGGAATATAATTGCCAGTGTCTTTCTATCAAAATTAGGCCACATGATGGGTTATTGTGGCAATAGGAAGTGAGAAGAAATGATAGGTGTCACTTACAAATTGAGATAGTTAATATTATGTGTGTCTTCCTCACACTGTCCTCCTCTTTCCTTGCAACTTTGGGACCTGTGGTAAAGATGCTGGCACTACAAGATGGATGAAGCTGGATCTCTGAATGACAACAGAGAGCAGAGAACCCCCATCTCTGCAGACCACATTAAACTTTTATTATGTTAAGTCACTGAGGTTTCAGGGTTGATGTTACAGTGGTCAAATACCTTAAGCCAATTGTGCAGCCTAGTTTTGTCTCTCACAGCTGGCTATGCGAAACTCCAGTCAGCAGTTTTGATCAATACTTGATTCTTTATGGGGCTTTAGGCTCCCCTCTCTACTACCTTATGTAGATAGGTATTTAATCTTATCCAAAACACAGAACTTTGGATCCTCTCTGCCAGGGGGCCAAGAACTTGACATATACTTCCCCAGCACTTTCTCTCCAAAGGACTTATATTAAATTCAACCACAATTCATTGCTGATGGATTTTGTACTTTGAACGCAGGTGCTCCTCAGGAATGAGACCCTGGAAGCTTTCTGACATGGCTCCTTAGCATAGTCTCCAAGACATTTCTTTTTTAAAAAATGTATTCCTTAGAGCTACCCTATGACCTAGCAATTGCACTACTAGGTATTTACCCCAAAGATACAAATGTAGTGAAAAGAAGAGGCACATGAACCCCAATATTCATAGCAGCGATGTCCACAATAGCCAAACTGTGGAAGAAGCTGATATGCCCTTCAACAGATGAAGGAATAACAAAGATGTGGTATATATATACAATGGAATATTATTCAGCCATCAGAAATGATGAATACCTACCATTTGCATGGATGTGGATGGAACTAGTGAAGTCAGTCAAGCAGAGAATGACAATGGTCACATGGTTTCACTCATATGTGGAACATAAGGAATAGCATGGAGGCCCATAGGGGAAGGGAGGGAAATCTGAAGGGGGAGAAATCAGAGAGGGAGACAAACCATGAGACAATATGGACCTTGGGGAAAAAACTGAGGGTTTCAGAGGACGGGGAGAAGGGGTAACACGATGATGGGTATTGAGGAGGGCATGTGCTGTGATAAGCACTGGGTGTTATACACAACTAATGAATCACTGAAAACTACATCAATAACTAATGATGTACGATACAGTGGCTAACTGAACACAATAAAAAATAAATTAAAAAATATGTATTCTTTAACACATCTGAACCTCTCCTCAAACTCCTTTCTCCTGGAGGTGAGCTACTGCCTCCTGCCCCCTACAGCATAGCCATCTTCAAACAAGCAACCAAACTTTAGAGCTTTTTGTTGCCAGTAGCATTCCTTGTTCTGGCACCTATCTCAGGCTCTTGTGTCCCATTGGCTCCAATATCTATTTGGCTCTTTCAAAATTGATTCTACCATATCCCTCAAGGAATATGGAGAACTTATTCATAAGTTATATATATATATATATATATATATATATATGGAGAACTTATTCATAACTTATTTTCACTTCCTATTGCCACCAGAAGCAAACCAAATGCCTATAAAAATTCTGTGTCTGGGGACACCTGGGTGGCTCAGTCTTTAAGCATCTGCCTTCAGCTCCGGTCATGATCCTGGAGTCCCAGGATTGAGCCCTGCATTGGGCTCCCTGCTCGGCCAGAAGCCAACTTCCTCTCTCACACCCCCTGCGTGTGTTCCCTCTCTAGCTGTGTTTCTGTCTGTTAAATAAATATACAAAATATTTTAAAAAAATTCTGTGGCTGTGTCTTATTTCCTGAGGGAAATCTTAGGCTTAAACCAGTCTAGAAAATTCCCAACAGAGAGGTTCCCAGCTCTTTGGTGAAGCACCTCTTTCCAAGTGTGACCCTCCTCTAGAAACTTTAGTGCTGAGGTCACAGCTGTCTCCACCACACCCCTCTCCTACTGGGAATGGCTCTCTGGCACCATTATTGCCTGGGCTGTGTCCACTTTGCCTCTTAAGACCCAGGTTCATTTTGCTAACAATTCCCAGGCCAGGAGCCCACTCCTGGATTCAGTTATTTAGCATGCTTTGTTTTGGATGCAGTTAGACTCTGCAGTACAATTTAACAATCCCAGACAGGATCCATCCCCTGAGGCCCCTTGTCCCACTCCCCCCCCCACATCATGTAGCCCTGTTTTTATGCCTTTTAATATCAGAAAAGTAGGCTAATATAGCCCTTTATGGCATGAGGGGGGAGTGTGGTTGAAGGTCTTACTATTACCTGCTCAATCATACACAGAGAGCCCAGAACAATGTAAAGAATAGGACTTTACTCCAAGCTCCCATTGCCTCTTGCAATCTAGAGAATCCTCCCTACCATCCCCCCTCCCAAATTTGGGATTAGCTCCTCTGTCTGAGTCAATGGCCTTAGCAGGCCTTTTTTCTTCCCTTTAAGGGCCACCCACAGAGTTGTCTCAGGGAGCCTCTCCTCTGGGACCACTTTCTTTCTCCCCCACCCCAACCAAGGCTCCTTGGCCTTTTAAGCTTCTTATCCCCTCAACATTTCATCTCTTCTCTTCCTTGGCTTTAGGATTGGGGTGTCACTCATATTGTTGTATTTAGTTTGCCCCTGAGTGGAGCTAGAAAGGGCTTTGAACACTTACAGGTAGAAAGGGAGGTGAAGAAAAACATTCTTTACTGGTCCAGCTTCACTATCAAGCTATTAGAAGACAATCAGGCCTTTAGCAGTGGCCAGACTATCTCTTGGCTTGCCCCCTATGTGTAATGCTGCTAAAAGAATCTCATATTAGTCTTCTCCTTTTTGAGTTGCATCACAAAATGTCTTCTTGTGTTATCCCAGCTTGGTATGGTTGCGGCCCAGGAAGGGTACAGGGGAAAAAAAAAACCTTCTATCTGCAATCAGACAATTCTATTCATGGGATATTACTATGGGCTTCTTCTCAGCTTCCCTAGACTTCAGCTCTGCCCCATCTTTCTCATTTATTCCATTTAATAATTCATTCATTTGTCAAAACTCACTGAGTCAGGCCCTGAGTAAGCTGCAGGAGGTACAAATAAGTACAGGTAACCATGTAGTTTCCACTCTCTGTGAGAAAGCACATAGTAAAACAGACAAATACAATATTCTTCACTCAGCAGTATGACAGGAGGAGGCAAAGAAGACTGTGGGAACATGGGGAAGGATCACCTTGTGCAGACTAGCATAGTTAGAGAAGGCTTTCCAGAGGAAGCGGCACTTGAGCTGCCTGGGGTAACCCAGGCAAAGGTAACACCTAGAGTAAAGGCAGGGGTGAGGTGAGATGAGAGTAGCATGCTGTAGTCAGGCAACTCTGCATGGTTTAGTGTCGTTGCAGCATAAGGTGCAAGGGAGGGTGTGGCAAAAGATAAGGCCGGGAAAAGTGGCAGAAAGCAGGCCCAGGAAAACTTTGAGACCAAACTAAAGAAACTAGAATTTCACCTGGCTCCTATAACCCAAAGGTGGTGATCAAATATTTAATGACTGGAAGGGCATGCTGTCCAACCAGTCAAAATGAGGCAATGTCCACTTCAGAATAGAGGCTGGCTGTGCATGGGCCAATGACTGGCGAAGAGAAGGGTCTCATCAAGACTTTTGTTCTACATTTGACCTCAGGATTTGCCTGAGTCTGTGAGAGGAGAAAATATCTGTTAATAACTGAGCTTAAGTTTCCCAAGATCCCAGGAGGTGAGAATAAAAGTCAGACTTTTTTTTTTTGTTAAAGATTTTATTTATTTGACAGAGAGAAACACAGCCAGAGAGGGAACACAAGCAAGGGGAGTGAGAGAGGGAGAAGCAGGCTTCCTGCCAAGCAAGGGAGCCCGATGTGGGGTTTGATCTTGGGTCTCCGTGATCATGACCTGAGCCGAAGGCAGTTGCCCAACCAACTGAGCCACCCAGGCGCCCCTAAAAGTCATACTTTGATAGATTTAATGAAAATAAGGAAATTGGCTATTTCTTGTACACCTGCCTTTGCCCTTATTAACAGAGTAACACAGCTACTAAAAAGAGTTATCTTGGGCCAAGAGTCCTCAGGTGCTTACCTGTGTATATGGGTGAGAGACAGGAGCAAGAAATGGCAGTTTCTCTGGGTTTTACTGGTGAAGCTAGATTGAAGTGGGTTAAAACTTCTGGAGAATTCTCCACTTCCCCCAGCTTGATAGTATGTCAGTTAAATAATCTCAGTGCCCCTTGGTGGGCTGCAGCAGCTCCATGACTAAAGAAACCTTAAAATGACAGACTGGTGTGCCTGTTGCTGATGATGCTCTGGGCCAGAGCATTGGCATGTGATACTCCTCTGAGTTCTGGCCTGCTGCATCTGGCTTCACAACAGAGTCAGGTGGGATGGATCTGTGGCAGGGTCAGGGGATCATAACTACAGAAGATATGGACTGTGAAAGAGACTGCTCTGAATCAATAAGCTATAGGGAGGTGGGTGGATCAGTGGCCTCCTTGTGGTGGTGGAATCCCTGAGGTTGTCTCTTTGTTGGCTTCACACTTGGGCTTGGTTAACAGTACAAAAGGTATGTGCACATTTCTTGAAGCTCCTTCCCAAATGGGGCCACCACATAGGTGCCTGGTCAGAGATGTTGATGCTAGAGAAGTGACTCAGAATGTGGGTTTGAAGACAGACTGCCAGAATTCAAAGGCCAGTTCTATTATTTAGCTGTGCAAACTTGGGCAAGATACTTAGCTTCTGTGTGTCTCAGATCACTTTTCTGCAAAATGGGGCCACCTATCTCAGGTAATGTGGTAGCGGATTAGATAAGAGGCATAAGGACTTAGCAGAGTAGCTGGCACAGAGTAAGGGCCCAATCAATAGTTATTGTTGTTACAAGGGACCCAAGGCCAGGGGGAGTTTTGTACTGGAGAAAGGAAAGGCCATTTTTGCAGGGATTATCTGGGAAGTGTGACATACAGACTTAAGGGAAAGGAGTCAAGATTCTTTGTATGGCTTCTGTCCCTGTGGGAATTTGGGGTTTAGGGGCAAGTGTAGTGGTCCTTCTGCTTGCCTAGGCACAGCTTTTTCTCTTTCTCTTGGCCTCATGTCTCTGAGAAGAGAGTGCCGTGCCCTAGGCATCTTGCCTGATGTCCTGACTAGCCAGGATGAACAGGCCACAGGCAGCCACCAGGCTGCTGTGGTGACACAGGTGACACAGGTGAAGGTGCTGGCTTCAGTCTTGCCAGGAGCCATGTAGTAGAGCTGGGGTGATGCCAAAGATAATTTCTGCCTTCAGTTATTTCTAAGTCTGTGGTAGCCTGCATCTGGTGATGAGAGGCTTGTAGGCAAGACCCAGGCAATTGCCATTTCCTGAACGCTGAAATGGGAAGTCACTGATGAGCTCTGTGTCCCCAGGTTGGCAAGTGTCAGTCTGGCTTCCTCTCATAATTAAAATCTGGTAGTAGAATCTCTTGGAATACAGCTGGCAACTGCTCTGGGCTGTGGTTGAAGCTCCTCAAGTCTATGAACTTCCAAAGCTCTTTCAAGGTGATATTCTCACTCATGAACTCTTCCCTCCACTGAGGAATCTGAACAGTAGCCCTAATGACAGCAGTGCATTTATCAAGCACATCCAGGGTGGGGGCTGAACAGTCTTGTGACGAGTGGAGCTTTAGAGTTAGCTAGACCTGGGGTCAAATCTAGCCACTGCTAATTTTTTAACATCTTTATTGAGATGGTATTTACATACCATATAATTCACCCATTTAAAGTATACAATTAAATGTGATAAATGGTTTCCTCACCTGAAGGAAGATGGAGAGGAGGATTTTTATTGAATGACTTTTATTGTGAAAAGAAACCCTCCCTTCTCCCCAGAGTAAGAATGATGAGGAACAAGCATCCTAGTAGTACCCTAGCAAAGAAGAGTATTGCCACTTCCTTCGGTGAGTTAGAATTTCCCAACATGTTCTCGGGGGACTGTCTCTGGATCCTCCAGTTAGACAACAAAAGTGTCCTCTTATCAAAATCACCAAACAGCATTCCTGTCACAGAAGCAACTCCCAGTTCCAAAGACTTAAACTCTACAATATCTAGACAATGTTTTGTGGGTGGAGGTTTGCTAATGCCTGGTGCTTTGGAAAGAACTTCCCACTCATCAAGGATTGAGGTAGTCATGGAATCCCCTTCAAAATATCACACACACACACACACACACACACACACTCTCCCCCTGCTATCTGTTCCCATGTTCTTCTTTCTCCAGCAGGTTTGAGAATAAACAACTAATCTGATCATCATCATTACTGCTTTGAGTTTGGAGTATCCCCTACCCTAGTTACTTCCCTGAAGGATAAATGTTGATATGATGCATTATGTCAGTGATTCTCAAAATGTGGTCCCTAGGCCAGCAGCATCAGTATTTACCTGGGAACTCACTAGAAAGGCAAATCCTTGGCCTCACTCCAGATCTAGTCAATGAGAAATTCTAGAGTGGCCCTCAGTCATCTGTGTTTCAACAATTCCTACAGGCAATGCTGATGCTGTCTGAGTTTTGAAAATCATTGCATTATAGGTTCAGATTCTGTTCCCCTTTCCAGCTGTAAAGTGGCAAGTATTCTAACCAGTTCACTACCAGCTACAGAATTGCTGTCCAGCTGTGTAGCAGCTTTCACATGTAGCAAAACCTGATCTCTGACCACTCAATTTGGGTGCCTTATGCAGATATCCTAGTGTTTTTCCTTTGTGTCTGGGGTACTGTGTTGCCCCCATCACCTACCCATCAGGAAATGGTAATGTGTTCCTTAGTTTACCTGCAAACTGAGCCCTTATTTACCCATCTGGGCCCTTGCCACTGATCTCAAACAGATGCCAACTGTCAGACAGGGCTCCCTTCAAAATATCAAAGGGGTAGGTTGAAGACATACTCTTTATAGCATTATATGCATGGACTTGACAGTCCATGTGCCCATTCTGATCCTATTATGGCCAGAGGGACCCCACCATGTTTATTAACATTTCTTAAATTTTAATTCAGAGGTTTTTCGGATAATGACAAGAGTAATTCTCACTTTTTGATTCCTGCCAATTGAGACAGTTTCCGTAACAACCAACTCCCAAACTCTCTCTTGGATGCAAGCAAAAGTGTCTCCTAGCATACCTGTACTACCACAGATGTTCTGTGATTCCAGGCAAGATTCACTGGGCATGACAAGTTTCAAGACACCAATATGTTACCCAGATAATGACTATTTTATTCTAGGGAAAACAATCAATTCTTGGGGCTTGAGGGCTGATTTATATCCTTATAGTTTTTGCTTGAGTGGGCAATGATTTTACTGAACATTTGAAATGCAGTTGTCACATTTTGCCTGAAACTCCTTGGTTCTTTTGGGCCAAATAAATTCGATTAGCTTTACATACATTCCCTTTTAAAAAGCTTTTATTTTAATTACAGTTGGTTAACAGTATTATATTAGTTTCGGGTGTATAATATAGTGATTCAACATTTCCACACATCACCCAGTGTTCCTCACAAGTGTACCCCTTAATCTCATCACCTATTTAACCCATCCCGCACCCCCACCCCTGGTACAATCAGTTTGTTCACTGTAACTAAGAGTTTGTTTCTTGGTGTGTGTCTCTCTCTTTTTTCCCTTTGCTCATTTGTTTTTGTTTCTTAGATTCTACATATGAATAAATCCTATGGTATTTGTCTTTCTCTGACTGACTTATTGCTCTTAGTATTATACTCTGTAGCTCCATCCAAGTCATTGTAAATGGCAAGATTTCATTCTTTTTTATGGATGAATAATATTCACATGTATAAATATATGACATATATAAATATGTACCATTTCTTCTTTATCCACATTTATATATACATACCATTTATTTTTTATCAATTCATCTATTGATGGACACTTGGGATGCTTCCATGTCTTGGCTATGTAAATAATACTGCTATAAATATAGGGTTCCACGAATGCCTTTGAATTAGTGTTTTTATATTCTTTGGGTAAATATCCAGTAGTGTGATTGCTGGATTATATGGTAGTTTTATTTTTAACTTTTAGGGGAAACTCCATACTGTTTTCCACAATGACTGCATCAGTTTGCATTCCCACCAATAGTGCAAGAGGGTTCCTTTTTCCTCCATGTCCTCACCAACGCTGTTGTTACTTCTGTATTGATTTTAGCCATTCTGACAGGTGTGAGGTGATATCCCATTGTAGTTTTAATTTGCATTTCAATGATGGTAAAGGATGATAAACACCTTTTCATGTATCTATTGGCCATCTGTATGTCTTCCTTTGGAGCAATGTCTGCTCCTGTCTTCTGCCCATTTTTTAATTGGATTATTTGTTTTTTGGGTGTTGAGCTGTAGAAGTTCTTTATATATTTTAGATGCTAACCCTTTATCAGATACATCATTTGCTAATATCTTCTCCCATTCCATAGGTTACCTTTTAGCTTTGTTGATTGTTTCCTTAACTGTGTAGGAGCTTTTTATTTTTATGTACTCCCAATAGTTTATTTTTGCTTTTGTTTTTCTTGTCTCAGAAGACATATCTAGAAAGAAGTTTCTATGGTCAATGTCAAAGAGGTTACTTCCTGTGTTCTCCTCCAGGATTTTTATGGTTTCATGTCTCATATTTAGGTCTTTAATCCATTTTGAATTTATTTTTGTGTATGGTGTAAGAAAGTGAAAGTGGCCCAGTTTCATTCATTTGTAGGTAGCTGTCCAGTTTTCTCAACACCATTTTTTGAAGAGACTGTCTTTTCCCTATTGGATATTCTTTCCTGCTTTGTTCAAGATCAATTGACCATATAGTTATAGGTTCATTTCTGGGGATTTTATTCTGTTCCATTGATCTGTGTGTCTATTTTTGTGCCAGTACCATGCTGTTTTGATCACTAGTGCTTTGTAATACAAATTTGTGATAACTTTGTACAGAATTGTGATGTCTCCAGCCTTCCTTTCTTTTTCAAGGCTGCTTTGGATTTTCAGGGTTTTGGGTGGTTCCATATAAATTTTAGGATTGTTTATTCTAGCTTTGTGAAAGATGCTGTTGGTATTTTGATAAGGATTGCATTAAATGTATAGACTGCTTTGAGGAGTATAGAAACTTTAACAATTCCAGTCAAGAGCATGGAATGTCTTTCCATTTCTTTGTGTCATCTTCAATTTCTTTCATCAGTGTTTTATAGTTTTCAGAATACAGGCCTTTCACCTCTTTGGTTAGGTTTATTCCTAGGAATCTTACTGGTTTTGGTGCAATGGCAAATGGGATTGATTCTCAATTTCTCTTTCTGCTGCTTCATTATTGGTGATTAGAGATGCAACAGATTTCTGTACATTGATTTTGTATCCTGTGACACATAATCCTGAGAATTATTTAACATAACCCTGACATTATATCCTTTCATGCATAGATACTTTATATATAGTTCCCAAAAAAATGAGGACTTTATTTTTTCCACAAACATTGGAGGGATTTAAACATGGGAGTGCTGTGGCATCATTTGTGTTTAAAAGATCACTCTGACTACTTATGGAGGAAAGATTATAGGTGTCCAATGATGGTAGCGAAGAGATTGGTTAGGTTACTTCAGTGGTCCAGGAGACAAATGGCGGTCATTTGGATCATGGGTAGCACTGGAAATGGAGACAAGTCAGGCTGCTGTAGATAGAAGGTAATAATAGCTCATGAAGCTAAGAAAGTTTTAAATTACAAGGTTCTAAGGGAGATCCTGCTCTGAAACCACAGTCACCTTTGTCAACATTATCTAAATGCTTTCAGGAGAGTATGGTCTCAGGGAATTCTACTCTGGGGTGGCCAGGGATGACTGCTCTGAAGGTCACCCAAACCATCTGGGCTGAGGTACAATTAAGCATACTGCCCAAATATATCTCAACTTCATAGCTTTGGAATACATGTGGGATGCTAGTCATGACACGGTAGAACACTCTTGGCACTACCAGGATGACCAAGATAAAATTAAAATATTTGACCTGGTGGTCTGGGGTCCTAGCTACTTGTGAGATTGCTATGAACTCACTAAGATCACTTCTTCTGAAGGCCTGAACTAGGATGGAGTTCCCAGAATCAGTGCTTGCCATACAAGCCAGTAACACTATAGCCATAGAAAGTCCTAGCTTTAGTTAAAGAGAAAAAGGAGAAGTACAAGTCAGAGCGCTGGGATTAAATGTAAGATTTTACCTGAGGATTAGACTAGGCCACAAGATAGCATGGGAGATAAGAGGAGTATGTAAAACAAATACGTTTGATGCTAAGAAAATTAACAACAGGTTAGGAAACAGTGCATAGCTGGTCAATGAAAGTGGTTCAGGGTGTAGGGTGCAAGTCATGTCAGAGGTCTGCTCCAACTATGTGATTTGAGGTTTGGGTGGAAGTGGGGGTGGCTGAGGCTAGAAATCCAATTAGGCAGGATAAACACTGGCAGATGTTCCTCGACTTGCCTTTGGGGTTATAGATGAAGGTATTATGTCTCCTGATACCTGAAGTTTCCAGAATCATGTAGTCATGATTTCTAGTACTTGGTTGTCTTAGAGGAACCTTAGTTTACTATTTTGAAGGGTGGGTAAAGCCTTCCTATTTCCCCAGGGATTTCTGTCAATAACAATTCAGAGCATGCATACCTCTGGCCCTGGTACAAAGTATCCCCATTTAATATAGACTGGACCCTGGAAATGAGGAAATAACCCTGTCCCTCCAACTCCTGGGAGGAAGAAGCTTCCTGAGCTTATGCTCCAAGAGAATCATCTCAGACACCACATAGTTGACCAGAATTTCAACTACTGACAGGATGGGTTGGACAGCTGCCTGAGGGGTCCACATTAAGTGCTGACAACAGTAGATCAAGATGAAAGCCACTGCTTTACAGTGGAAAAGACGGGGAGTGAGTGACCACAAAAGTTAGCAACTTATGCTGGCCTCTGAGGAAGATGTTCACATGTCACAGCACAGGCCTCCTTTTTTTTTTAAAAAAAAAAAAGATTTTATTTATTTGACAGAGAGAAACACAGCTAGAGAGGGAACACAACCAGGGGGAGTGAGAGAGGGAGAAGCAGGCTTCCCACCAAGCAGGGAGCCTGATGTGGGGCTCAATCCCAGGTCTCCAGGATCATGACCTGAGTCAAAGGCAGTCACTTAACCAACTGAACCACCCAGGCGCCACCTGTCACAGGCCTCTTAGCAGGACTCACAATGGTGATGATGGTAACGATGGTGATGGGATGGTTACTACTTATTGAGCATGTATTTTATGTCAGACACCATACTAAATTTTAAATTAATATGTTTTATATTAATGATCTCACTTAATCAACACAGTAATCCTGGGAGGCTCTTATTGTCCTCAGTTTTATGGCTAAAGAAACCAAAACTCAGAATGGCTCATTAATTTGTCCTAAGTTATCTACTAGCTAGTAATTGGCTGAGTCCAAATTCAAATATATGCAATCTGACCTCAGAGCCTGAGCTCTTAACTTTTTGCTATGTTGCTGATAGAGTGTATCCATTCATAGTACAACAAGTTTGGGGCAGAGAATCAGTAAGGTCTGATAGAGCAGATCCCCATGGATAATAAAACTGTATGCTATTCTGGAATACACTATGGCCTGGCCTGGCAAGCAAGCCCTAAATATGAAAATGGGGCAGGCATAAAGGTAGGATGAGGAAAGAGCAGGCCCAGGAATTCAACTGCCCCATGACATAGATTCAATGATGACTCTCAAAACATGTATGCTTGGCCATGAGTAATAGATGGTAGAATCACCCAAATGCATGCACTCTTTTTAGCTGCAGGAAGGGCCCAAGTAATAGCCCTAGCTATGCTAGAAAATATTTGTGACCTCAAGTTCACATTCTTAGCCATATCTACTGAGTGAATTAAATTTTTTAATTATATTTAAATTCAATTAATTAACATATAATGTATAATTAGAGAGGTAGAGTTCAGTGATTTGTCAATATAACACCCAGTGCTCATTATATCCCATGTCCTCCTTAATGCCCATCACCCAGTTACCCCATGCCCCTAGCCACCTCTCTTCCAGCAACCCTCAGTTTGTTTCCTATAGTTAAGTCTCTTATGATTTGTCTCCCTTTCTGATTTCATCTTATTTTATTTTCCCTTCCTTCCCCTATGTTCACCTATTTTGTTTAATTTCACATATGAGTGAAATCATATAATTGTCTTTCTCTGATTGACTTATTTCAATTAGCATAAGACCCTCTAGTTCCATCTACATCATTGCAAATGGTAAGATTTCATTTTTTGATAGCTGGGTAATATTTCATTGTCTCTGTGTGTGTGCATGTGTGTATATATATATGTATCATATATATCACATCTTTATTATATATGTATATATATCTATCACATATATATATCACATCTCCTTTATTATATATATCACATTTTCTTTATCCATTCACCTGTCAATGAACATCTAGGCTCTTTCCATAGTTTGGCTATTGTGGACATTGCTGCCATAAACATTGGGTTGCAAGTGCCTCTTCAGATCACTACATTTGTATCTTTTGGGTAAATATCTAGTAATGCAATTTCTGAGTCATAAGGTAGTTCTAATTTTAACTTCTTGAGGAACCTCTATACTATTTTCCAGAGTGACTATACCAGCTTACATTCCCACCAACACTGTAAGAGGGTTTACCTTTCTCCACATCATCAGTAACATTTGTAATTTCCTGACTTGTTAATTTTAGCCATTCTGACTTGGTGTGAGGTGGCATCTCACTGCAGTTTTGATTTGTATTTCCTTGATGCCGAGTGATGTGGAGCATTTTCCCATGTTTCTGTTGGCCATTTGTATGTCTTCTATGGAGAAATATCTGTTCATGCCTTCTGCCCATTTCTTCACTGGATTATTTGTTCTTTGAGTGTTGAGTTTGGTACGTTCTTTGTAGATTTTGAATACTAGCCTTTTATAAGTCATTTGCTAATCTCTTCCCTCATTCTGTAGGTTTTTTGGTTTTGTTGACTGTTTCCTGTTGTGCAAAAGCTTCTTATCTCAACTAAGTCCCAATAGTTCATTTTTGCCTTTGTTTTCCTTGCCTTTGGAGACATGTCTAGCAAGAAGTTGCTGTGGCCAAGGCAGAAGAGGTTGCTCTTTTTCTCATTGGATATCCTTTCCTCTTTATTGGAGGTTATTTGACCATAGAGTTGAGAGTCCATTTCTGGGTTCTCTATTCTGTTCCATTGATCTAAGTGTCTATTTTTGTGCCACCAAGTACCCACTTAATGAGCTTTTTCACGTCAAACACTTGAGAGAACTCATTGTGTAGAAGCCCTGGCAAAACCTTCTGAAAATGCTCACCAAGTAAGTGGCATAATCCTAAATATGGCTTGCACAAAACTGGAATTCCAAGGCAAAGAAGGCAATTTGTCCCACCCTTGACTCTTAGTGGAAGATCACCTTTAGTAGAAATTGGTATATTACTTTTAATTTTTCCACGAAGCCAGCATAACCACCATAGGGGGGAAGTTTTCTTGACCATGCACTTAGAAAAGCCAGGGTTTGGCCCCTATAATCAAGCTAGAAATCCTTCAGCTTTGTTTCCATACTATAAAGTCAAGACATTATAAAGCTAAATCACAAATCTAGGGGGGCTTATCACCATGCAACTCTTCTCATGGTGGTTAGTGTGTCTGTAGATAGAAAAGGCCATGCAATGTGATTGATAGTCTTTATTTCTCATGTTCACCCTGATGTTTTCTATAGATTCTCAAGAATCCAAGAAGTCCACAATCCACCTTATTAGTTAACCCCAGAATACTGTCACATGCCCTTTCAGTGAGGTTGTCAGGCATTTAAGCCAATTTATCTGCCTCTAAGTTATCTGGAATACTGACTAAGGAAATAGCCTTCTATAATAATAGAACTTTTCAAAAAAAAGACAAAAGAGAACATTTCTGCACTGAGATTTTGACTATACCACACGTTGATGTACCAGAGCCCATATTTCAGTAAGACAGCATGGTAGTTATAAATGCTGTTCACCAGTAATTTCTGGCTTTCCTCCTTTAGGCACATAGTATAATTGTACTTCTCTCACCCCTTTGAAGTTAAGCATGGCCATATGTCTTACTTTGGCCAATGAAAAATGAGTAGAATTGACACAGGTCTCTTTTGGGTGGAAACTAAGGATCAGTGAGTAATTCAGCTGTTCCTTTCCCTTGATACAGCAATCATGGAAATGATTTGAGATGGAAGCTCTGTCAGCTTGGGTCTCTGATGACTATGATAAGTAGAGCCTTCAGCTGACCTGCAATGCACATATAGCATAAACAAGAAACAAACCTTTATTGTTTTAAGCACTAGTTTTAGGGATTGTCACTACAGCATACCCTAAACTATCTTGACTAATACAGACAAGTATTTTCTCTTTCAGAGATGAGAGGTTCAGGAATACAAGGATACAGATAAGACCTTAGGATTTCAGCTTCTCTGGCTCCATTCCTCACTAAGACCTCAGATCCTTGGGTAAAATACAAGAATGGAAAATATGACTTTGGCAGAATTACTTAACCTCAACATGGTGACTATAAGTAACCACTTCCTGTTTTGGATAACCTCAGCTTCATGGGCCAGCTCAAAGGGTTATACACAAGGCCAGGAAATAATAAGAACTAGAGCAGAAATGAACGAATCAGAAACTAGAGATACAGTAGAACGCATCAACAAAACTAGAAGCTGGTTCTTTGGAAGAGAGAATCAATAAGATTGATAAACCATTGGCCAAACTAACCCAAAAGAAAAGGGAGAAGACACAAATTAACAAAATCATGAATGAAAGGGGAGAGATCATGACTAACACCAAGGAAATAGAAGCAATCACAATGCTGGACTTATGAGATGTGTGTGAATACAGGAAGGTGGTGAGTGGAAAATAGCCTTCCAATGATCTTTGAAGGCCTTGTCTCACGAAACCAGCTTGAATCACCCCTGGAGCATGTGGCCAATGACTAATAATGGTGGCCCTTCCCACTTCAGCTCTTATTTTCCCCCCTTCACCTTCCCCCAATTTTTTATTCTGACTTTGTCTTTCATTTTCAGTCTTACTCTTTCACTTTGGACTCAACTTCCCTTTTTTTTTTTACCCTTGGTGTTTACTTATTGGCTCTTGCCACCACTGGACACCACAAAATAACGGCAGCCACAGTATCTCCCATTACTGAGCATCTATTATATTCCAGGCACTGTACTAAGTGTTACCTCATTTAATTTGATTCTCAAAATAGCTCCTCCTAAAAGTAGGTATTGTCAGAGTTTCCATTCTGTAAATGAGAAGAAAATGAGGCTCAGGGAGACTAAGTGAGCTAGTGAATGATAAGTCCAGAATTCCAATTAATTGTATCCCGTGTCTACCTAAAAGCCATGGTTTACCAACTTTACAATCATTCACTCTGGCTCTTGGAACTTAAACTCTAGCAGCTACCCAACCACTGCCTAGCTTTCCAAAGGGACTCATCTCAGCCCTCATTAGAGAATCAGACACTCAGGACAGTGTGAATAATCAATGTTTCCCTTAGCAACAAATTCTGGATTGACTTTCCCAGCCCTCCTGGACCAAGGGGATATGGTAAAGCTGGATTATATTACCATTTATTCTCCAAATCTTACTCCCGAAGCCCTCCAATCTGGAAAAGCCCATGTCATCCCTACAGCATCACCTCTGAGCCCACCAAAAATTAAATGCCTGAAAGGCCAAAAATCCTGTTCATGGGCTTGGGCTTGTCAAGCAGCTTCCCAAGCCATCCAGGAAATATTTAAGGGCTTGAGGAGATTATAGAGGCTCACAACCCATCCGTCTGTTTCCCCAGGCTGTTTCTGTGATCTATGACACTGATAAGCTTCCTCGTAGTGACAAGGGACTTGTCCTATCACAAGAGGCTTCTCAACACTGATATAGGGTACTTTGTTCTTTGCTCTTTTTTCCTAGAAAGCTGACTGCAGCCAAGATAAAGAATGGGATAAAGAGCTGCTTCAGATGCCTATAAGCCTTACCTAGAGGGGGCTCTGGACAATCCCTGATCACAAGGTCAAAGCATCACATCCTGAAGCAAATTCCCCTCAGCTCACATCAGTGCAGTTGATCCCCTTCCTTAGAGATTTCAGTTGCAGATCACCATCTCATTATAAGTTCCTCCTTCCTGAGATATGGTGGCCCCAAAGACATAAGAGAAGTTATGTGACAAGATAAAGGATCATTACTAGATAGATGTGTAAGCCATCAGGATAAGGTCTCTGGCCTCCCAGAATATCTTTCAAAGACTAGGAGAATAGGGGATAAAAGGGGCCACTCTACCAGGGGATAAAAGGGGCCACTCTACCAGAAGACCACAGCTCATCCTATCAGGGGAAGACTTCAGATATCTCAATCATTATACAGCCTTAGTTGTACCTCCACAAACTTCTGGCGACCAAAGCAGTCTTGAAACTCACAGGACATTGGTATCCATGAGAGTTTACAAATCCAGGAGGCTATTGGAGCTGTTGAAGTCCCATTGAGATAATGGAAACCCTTTCTAACAGTAGATGCTTACCTCATCATCTGTACTGAGCCTCCTTTCCTTCCTAGGGCCATATTGGCCTTATGGGGGTGGTAGGTGCTCTCACCATGATGGTGTATTTTACTTTCCTCCAAATTTTTCATCTATCCTAGTGGTTCCTTCCTTGTTAAGCAGTAACTTCAATTCTGTCTCACAAGTTTATAGGTTTGACAGATTTATTTATCACCTATCATCCACAAACGAGAATATATACTGAGCCCAACAGCAGAATCATAGAAGGGTACCTTCTGGGCGTGCCTGGGTGGCTTAGTCATTAAATGTCTGCCTTCAGCCCTGGTCATGATCCTGGAGTTCCAGGATCGAGCCCCGCATCAGGCTCCATGCCCGGCAGGAAGCCTGCTTTTCCCTCTGTCACTCTCCCTGCTTGTGTTCCCTCTCTCCCTGTGTTTCTCTCTGTCAAATAAATAAATAAAATCTTTTTTAAAAAGAAGGGTACCTTCTGGTGTAGACATTACAACTACCATGGAGGCTCCACCTACCTCCCAACCATAAAGTCAATATCTAAGAATTCCTTGTCTTTCTTCACCCAGAGCATACCCTGGCCTAATTATAGGTTTCACTCTCTGCTTCCTTAAACCACAGAGTACCATAATAGCTACAGAACACAGAGAAAAACCTAACAGAAATTATGTATGATACAGCAAGAATCTATATTAGACACCAAACATCAGCCAAAGCTTGGCTTGTTGGAGGCAACAGTTCCATTCAAAAGACTAAAGACGCTGTCCTGTATAGCACTGAATCAGATATGACTTTTTGTAAAGCATCCGTTGTGCAAGTCCCTCAACCGTGCTACTACGTTTTTGGAGATGGTCCTTTTAATGATGTATAAGGAGTAAGGCTGTGGCAGCCTGAGATGGGACCAAAGAAAACCTTCCCTAACCCCATGAAAAGTTTATGCTTCAATGGAAGCCCTGAGTTTATAAACCTTAAAAAAAACCCTGCATATTCCAATACAGCTCCCTTCTAACTCCTCTTTTTCCATTATTGTCATTATTTTTTTAAAAGATTTTTTATTTATTTGAGAGAGAGTGAGCACAAGCAGGGAAGAGGGGCAGAGGGAGAGGGAAAAGCAGACTTCCTGCTGAGTAGGAAGTCAGGCACAGGGCTTGATCCCAGAACCCTGGGATCATGACCTGAGCCAAAGACAGACACTTAACTGAATGAACCACCCAGACGCCCTTGTCATTACTTTTTATATGCTACAATTCCATTAACATAATTTTGTTATTATTGTTTTATGCATCCACATTTTGAATTAGGGAAAGAAAAAAGTAAAATCATATATTTCATATTGTCTTTATATTTATCTATGCAATTATTTTTTTAATCTATGCAATTTTCTTTACCTTTGCTCTTCATTTCTTTGTATGAATCCCAATTGACATCTACTGTCTTCAGTTTGAAGGAATAATTCTTTTTGGTATTTTTCATTGTACATAGCTACTGGTGACAGATTCTCTCAGTATTTGCTTATGCAAGAATAGATTTTTATTTCTGAAAGATAATACTGCTGAATATAGAATTATTGATTCACAGTCTTTTTCTTTTTCTTCTTTCTTTAACTTATTTTACTTAAATTTAATTAGTTAACATATAGTATATCATTAGTTTCAGATGTAGAGTTCAGTAATTAATCACTTGCATAAAACACCCAGTGCCCATAATATCACATGCTCTCTTTAATGTCGTCCATCACCCAATTACCTCACCCCCTCCACTTCCCTTCCAACAACCCTCAGTTTGTTTCCTATAGTTAAGAGTCTCTTATGGTTTGTCTCCCTCTCTGATTTCATCTTATTTTGTTTCCCTTCCCTTCCCCTCTGATCTTGTTTGGTTTTATAAATTCCACAGATGAGTGAAGTCACATGATAACTGTCTTTCTCTGATTGACCTATTTCACTCAGCATAATACCCTCCAGTTCCATCCACATCAATATAAATGGTAAGATCTCATCCTTTTTGATGGCTGAGTAATAGTCCATTGTGTATATATGCTACCATATTTTCTTTTTCTTTCAACACTTTAAATATGTTATCATACTGTCTCTGGGTTTCTTTGTTTTTGATGAAAAGTCAAGGATCATTTTTATGTAATAAATCATTTTTCTTTCTGCTTTCAAGTTTTTCTCATTGGCCTTGGCTTTCCTCAATGTGGTTGTGATGTGCCTAGGTGTGAATCTCTCTGTATTTCTTATATTTGGAGGTTATTGACTTTCTTGGATATGTAGACTAGTATTAATCATCAAATTTGGGAAGTTTTCAGCTATTATTTATTCAAATATTTCTTTGCCCTTTTCTCTTTGTCCCTTCCTTCAAGATTTCTCATTATGCATATGTTAGCATATTTGATGGTGACCCCTTATCCCTTAGGCTCTGTTCATATTTCTTCATTATTTTCTTTTTCTGCCTCTCAGAGTAGATAATCTCAATTTATGTTCAAGCTCTCTAATTCTTTCTTTTGCCAGCTCAAATCTGTATTTACTCAGCAAGAGAGTATCAAAATACGTGACCCATCAAAACCAGGTTCTAATTGACATCTATGGAATATTTTATACAACAACAGCTTAATACATGTTTTTCTCAAATTCACATGCAACATTCACCAGATGGACCACATTATGGGCCATAAAACACACCTTAACATATTTAAACTAGTAGAAATTGTTCAAAGTATGTTCTCAAGTCATGAAGGAATTAAACTAGTAAACAATAACAGAAAGAGCTGGAAAATTCCAAAATATTTAATAACAGAGCCTAAAAAAGTGATCTCAAGAGGAACTTTAAAATATGAAAATACAACTTATCAAAATTTATGGCATATAGAAAACATGCTTAGAAGGAAAATTTAGCACTGAATGCATACATTTGGGGAAAAGGAGGATTTAAAGGGAATAACCTAAGCTTGTAGCTTTGGTCAATTGATTTTAGACAAGGGTGCAAAGGCAGTTCAAAGAAATAAGAATCTTTTCAACAAATTATGCTGGACTAATTGTATATCCATGTACAAAAAATAAAGTAAAATAAAATAAAACAAAAAACTTTAACATAAACCTCACATCCTATAGACAACATAATTCAAAATGGAAAATAAACCTAAATTCAATATTTTAAACTACTGAACTTAGGAAAAATACACAGAGTAAAATCTTTGTGACCCAGTGGAGGTAGAGTTCTTAGATATGACACCAAACTATGATCCATAAAGTGAAAGATGACAAGTTATAGTTCATCAAAATTAAGGTTTTGCTCTGCAAAGGAACTACTAAAAGAATGAAAATACAAGCTACAGGCTTAAAAAATATTTGTGAACTGAATATCCAATAAAGTCATTATATCTAGAATATATAACAAACTCCCAAAACCGAACAGTAAGAAAACAACCCAATCAAAAAATCTTTTTTTCCTTTTCCTTTTAAAATTTTCTTTTAGTTTTTTCCCAGAACCCAGTCACCCTATCCCTCCCCTTCTAACCCCCTTGCAGCAACCCTCTGTTTGTTTCCTGAGATTAAGAGTCTCTTATGGTTTGTCTCCCTCCCCAGTCCCATCTTGTTTCATTTTTTCCCTCCCTACCCTCCACAATCCCCCACTCTGTCTCTCAAATTCTTCATATCAGAAAGATCATATGATCTCTTCCCTCTGAAACCCTCCGTTTCTTTCCCAGGGTCCATAGTCTCTCATGGTTTGTCTCCCACTCTGATTTCCCCCCTTAAGTTTTCCCCCCCTTCCCCTATGGTCTTCTGTGCTATTCCTTATGTTCCACATATGAGTGAAGCCATATGATAATTGCCTTTCTCTTCATGACTTATTTCACTCAGCATAATCCCCTCCAGTTCAATCCATGTCGATGTGAAAGGTGGGTATTCATCCTTTCTGATGGCTGAGTAGTATTCCATCGTATATATGTACCACATCTTCTTTATTCATTCATCTGTTGAATGGCATCTCTTTCAACAGTTCGGCTATTGTGGATTTCACTGCTATGAACATTGGGATGCATGTGCTCCTTCTTTTCATTACATCTATATATTTGTGGTAAATACCCAGTAGTGCAATTGTTGGGTTGTAAGGTAGCTCTATTTTAACTTTTTGAGGAACCTCCCTACTGTTTTCCAAAGTGGCTATACTTCTTGCATTCCCACCAATGGTGTAAGAGGGTTCCCCTTTCTCCACATCCTCACTAACATTTGTTGTTTCCTGACTTGTTAATTTTTGCCATTCTAACTGGTGTAAGGTGATATCTCATTGTGGTTTATATATATAACTTAACGTCTGGAATTGTGATGCTTCCAACTTTGCTTTTCTTTTTTTAAGATTGCTTTGTCTATTCAGGGTCTTTTTTGGTTCCATACAAAATTTAAGATTGTTTGTTCTAGCTCTGTGAAAAATTTTATTGGTATTTTGATAGGGATTGCATTAAATGTGTCAGTTGCTCTGGGTAGTATAGACATTTTAGGGATACTTGTTCTTCCAATTCATGAATATGGAATATCTTTCCATTTCTTTGGTTGTCTTGAATTTTTTCATCAGTGTTTTATAGTTTTCAGAGTACAGATCTTTTACTTCTTTGGTTAAGTTTATTCAGGAGGTATCTTATGGTTTTGGTGCAATGGTAAATGGGATTGGTCCCTGATTTCCCTTTCTGCAGCTTCATTATTGATATATAGAAATGCAACAGATTTGGGCGCCTGGGTGGCTTAGAGGGTTGAGCCTCTGCCTTCAGCTCAGGTCATGATCTCAGGGTCCTGGGATCGAGTACCCCCTCTTTCTCTTCCTGCCTCTCTGCCTATTTGTGATCTCTCTCTCTGTCAAATAAGTAAATAAAATATTAAAAAAAGAAATGCAACAGATTTGTGTACATTGATTTTGTATCCTGAGATTTTACTGAATTCACGTATCACTTCTAGCACCTTCTTGGTGGAATCTTTCAGGGTTTCTACATAGAGTATCATATAATCTGCGAGAGTGAAAGTTTGACTTTTTCCTTGACAATTTGGGTAAATTTTATTTCTTTTGTTGTCTGATTGCTAGGGCTAAGACTTTAAGTTCTATGTGAAATAACAGTGGTGAGAGTGAACATCCCTGTTTTGTTCCTCATCATAGAGGAAAAGTTCTCTGTTTTTCCCCAGTGATGCTGATATTAGCTGTGGGTTTTTCATATATAGCCTTTATTATGTCCAGGTATGTTCCCTTTAAGCCTACTTCTTTTTTATTATGTTATGTTACTTACCATACAGTACATCACTAGTTTTTGATGTAATGTTCCATGATACATTGTTTGCTTATAACACCCAGTGCTCCATGCAACACATGCCCTCCTTAATACCTATCACCAGGCTAACCAATCTCCCTACACCCTTCCCCTCTAAAATCCTCAGTTTGTTTCTCAGAGTCCATAGTCTCTCATGATTTGTCTCCCCCTCTGATTCCCCACTTCATTTTTCCCTTCCTTCTCCTAATGTCTCCCATGTTATTCCTTATATTCCACAAATAAGTGAAACCATATGATAATTGACTTTCTCTGCTTGACTTATTTCACTTGGCATAATATCCTCTAGTCCCATCTGTGCTGATGCAAAATTTGGGTATTCATCCTTTCTGATGGCTGAGTAATATTTCACTGTGTATATGGACTACATCTTCCTTATCCATTCATCTGTTGAAGGGTATCTCAGCTCTTTCCACAGTTTGGCTATTGTGGACATTGTTGCTATGAACATTGAGGTGCATATGGCCCTTTTCACTACATCTGTATCTTTGGGGTAAGTATCCTGTAGTGCAATTGCTAGGTCATAGGGTAGCTTTATTTTTCATTTTTTGAGGAAACACCACACTGTTTTTCAAAGTGGCTCTACCACCTTGCATTCCCACCAACAGTGTAAGAGGGTTCCCCTTTCTCCACAACCTCTCCAATATTTGTTATTTCTTGCCATTCTAACTGATGTAAGGTGGTATTTCAATGTGGTTTCGATTTGAATTTTCCTGATGGCTAATGATGGTGAACATTTTTTCATGTGTCTGTTAGCCATTTGTATGTCTTCTTTTGAGAAGTATCTGTTCATGTCTTCTGCCCATTTTTTTTACTTATTTGTTTTTTTGGTGTTGAGTTTGAGAAGTTCTTTATAGATGTTGGATATCAGCCCTTTGACTGTAGTGTCATTTATAAGTGTCTTCTCCCATTTTGTAGGTTGCCTTTGTTTTGTTGACTCTTTCCTTTGTTGTGCAGAAGTTTTTTATCTTGATGAAGTCCCAAAAGTTCATTTTCACTTTTGTTTCCCTTGCCTTTGGAGATGTGTCTTGAAAGAAGTTGTTATGGCTGATGTCAAAGAGGTTACTGCCTATGTTCTTCTCTAGAATTTTGATGGATTTATGTCTCACATTGATGTCTTTCTTCCATCTTGAGTTTATCTTTGTGTATGGTGTAAGAGAATAGTCAAGTTTCATTCTTCTGTATATAGCTATCCATTTTTCCCCAGCACCATTTATTGAAGACTCTTTTTTCCATCGGATATTTTTTCCTACTTTGTCAAAGATTATTTGACCATAGAATTGAGGGTCCATAGCTGGGCTCTCTAGTGTTTTCATTGGTCTATGTGTATGTTTTTGTGCCAGTACCATGCTGTCTTGGTGATCACAGCTTTGTAACATAGCTTGAAAGCAGGCAACATGATGCCCCCAGCTTTGTTTTTCTTTTTCAATATTTTCTTGGTAAACGGGGTTTTTTCTGGTTCCATACAAATTTTAGGGTTGTTTGTTCCAGCTCTTTGAAAAATGCCATTGGTATTTTGATAGGGATGGCATTGACAGTATATGTTGCTCTGGGCAGCCTAGACAAATCAACAATGCTTATTCTTCCAATCCACGAGCATGGAATATTTTGCCATCTTTTTGTGTCTTCCTCAATTTCTTTCATGAGTGTTCTGTAGTTCCAATATAGTTCCTTTACCTCTTTGGTTAGGTTTATTCCAAGGCATCTTATGGTTTTTGGTGCTATTGTAAATGGAATTGGTTCTCTAATTTCTCTTTCTACAGTTTCATTGTTAGTGTATAAGAAAGCAATTGATTTCTGTGCATTGATTTCATATCCTGCCACATTACTGAATTGCTGTATGAATTCCAGTAATTTGGGGGTGGAGTCTTTGGTTTTTCCACATAAAGTATCATGTCATCTGCGAAGAGAGAGATAGTTTAACTTCTTCTTTGTCAATTTGAATACATTTTATTTCCTTTTATTGTCTGATTCCTGTTGCTAGGACTTCCAGTACTATGTTGAACAATAGTTATGAGAGTGGGCATCCTTGTCCTATTCCTGATCTCAAGGGAAAGGCTCTCAGCTTTTCCCCATTGAGAATGATATTTGCTGTAAGTTTTTCATAGATGGATCTTATGAAGTTGAGGAATGTTCCCTATATCCCTATACTCTGAAGAGTTTTAGGAAAGGATGCTATATTTTTGTCAAATGCTTTTTCTGCATCAATTGAGAGGACCAAGTGGTTCTTCTTTCTTCTCTCATTAATTTGTTCTATCACATTGAGTGATTTGTGAATGTTGATCCCCCTTGCATCCCAGGGATAAATCCCACCTGTTCATGGTGGATATGTTAAATGGTCACCAGATACCGCAAATGGCAGTTGTGAGGCTAACTAGGACATCTGACCCTAGGTGAGCCCAACAATATAAACATTTCCCAGAACTTGGACCTTGAAAGCACCCAACTTGGCCCTGATCAATTACAAAGGAATAATAAATCACCCCACTGTGCTATCATGCATAACCAGCTACTCCTCCTTCTGTAAAGTAAGCTTACTGCTATCTCTTTGCTATTGAATGGAGCCATGTCCACCTGGATATGTTCTGTTCCTTTGGAGACATGTCCACCTGGATATGTTTTGTTTCTTTGGAGACTTACCCATTAGGGTTTGTTTCGTTTCTTTGGAAACATGACCCCCAGAGCAGGTTTCGTCTCTTTAAAAACCCAGATCGCCCTAGAGTCGGGGCCCTCGCAGAGACAGGACTCTAACAAGTGGTCGCTGGTCAGCTATAATAAACCTCTCATAGTTTAACCCTTAATGGTGTCAGCAGTGATACACTGAGCATGCCCTATAACAGATAATCTTTTTAATGCACTGTTGAATCCTATTAGCTAGTATCTTGTTGAGAATCTTGGCATCCATATTTATCAGGGATATTGGTCTGTAATTCTCCTTTTGGATGGGGTCTTTGCCTGGTTTGGGGATCAACATAATGCTGGCCTCACAGAAAGAGTCTGTGAGTTTTCCTTCTGTTTCTATTTTTTGGAACAGCTTCAGGAGAATAGGTATTATTTCTTCTTTGTATGTTTGGTAGAATTCCTCAGGGAATCCATCCAGTCCTGGACTCTTGTTCTTTGGGAAGTTTTTGATCACTGCTTCAATCTTGTTACTAGTTATTGGTCTATTAAGGTTCACAATTTCTTCCTGTTTCAGCCTTGGAAGTTCACAGGTTTCCAGGAATGCATCCATTTCTTCTAGGTTGTTTAACTTATCGGTGTATGGCTGTTGATAATATTTTCTCATGATTGTTTCTATTTCCTTGGTGTTAGTTGTGATCCCCCCATTTCATTCATAATTTTATTAATTTGGGTCCTTTTCTCTCTCTCTCTCTCTCTCTCTCTCTCTCTCTCTCTCTCTCTCTCTCTCTCTCTCTCCCGATGAGTCTGTCCAGTAGTTTATCAATCTTATTAATTCTTTCTAAGAACCAGCTTCTAGTTTCCTTGATGTGTTCTACTGTATCTCTGGTTTCTAATTCACTGATCTCTCCTCTAATCTTTATTATTTCCCTTCTATGTGTGGGTTAGGCCAAATTTGTTGTTGATTCTCCAGTTATTTAAGGTTTAAAGAGAGTTTGTATATTTGGGATTTTTCTATTTTTTTGAATGAGGCTTGGATGGCTGTGTATTTTCCCCTGAGGACTGCCTTTGCTGTATCCCATAGGTTTTGGACCTATGTATTTTTGTTCTTATTGGTTTCCATGAATTGTTTAAGTTCTTCTTTGATTTCCTGGTTGACCCAGACATTCTTGTGCAGGATGGTCTTTAGCTTCCAAGTGTCTGAATTTCTTCCAAACTTTTTTCTTGTGAGTTCCAGTTTCAAAGCATTGTGGTCTGAGAATATAAATGGAATAATTTCAATCTTTCAGTATCAGTTGAGACCTAATTTTTGACTCAGTATGTGGTCTATTCTGGAGAAAGTTCCATGTGAGCTCGAGAAGAATGCGTATTCTGTTGTTTTAGGGTATAATGTTCTGTATATATCTATGAGGTCTATCTCGTCTAGTGTGTCATCCAAAGCTCTTGTTTCTTTGTTTCTGCTTACATGATCTGTCTATTGCTGAGAGTGGCATGTTAAGACCCCCTATAATTAAGATATTCTTAACAATATACACTCTTTATTTTGATGAACAGTTGGCTTATGTAGTTGGCTGCTCCCAAGTTGGGGGCATAGATATTTACAATTGGTAGCTCTTCTTGTTGGATAGGCAATTTAGGAATGATACAATGTACTTCTGTATCTCTAAAGACATTCTTTATTTTAAAATCTAATCTGTCTGATATGAGAATTGCTAAGCCAACTTTCTTTTGAGGTCCATTGTCTAAGCCTACTTTGTTTAGGATTTTTATCATGAATGGTTGTTGTTCTTTGTCAAATGCTTTTTTCTGTATCTGTTGAGAGAATCATATGGTTCCTACCCTTTCTTTTATTAATGTGGTGTATCATGTGATTGACTTGCAAATATCAAACCACCCTTGCAGCCCAGCAATAAATCCCACCTGATCATGGTGAATGATTCTTTTAATGTACTGTTAGTATTCATTAAAAAAAATTGCCTCCACTTTCATCAGGGGTACTGACCCATAGATCTCTTTTTTTAGTGGAGTCTATATCTGGTTTTGGAATTAGGGTAATGCTGGCTTCAAAGAATGAGTTTGGAAGTTTTCCTTTCTTTTCTATTTTTGGAATCATTTGAGAAGACTGGGTATTAATTCTTTAAGTGTTTGATAGAACTCACTTGTGAAACCACCTTGCCCTGGACAGTTGTTGAGAGATTCTTGATTACTGATTCAATTTCTTTGTGGCTTATTGATCTATTCAAGTTTTCTGTTTCCTCCTCTTTCAGTTTTGGTAGTTTATATGTTTCTATGAATGTATCCATTTTTTCAAAGTTGTCCAATTTGTTGGCATATGGTTTTTCATAATTGTCTCTTATAGCTGTTTGTATTTCTGCAGTATTGGTTGTTATTTCTCATTTCTCATTTGTGATTTTATTAATTTTGGTCATTTCTCTTTCCTTTTTGATAAGTGGGTGGGGCTTTATCAACTTTATTAATTTTTTAAAGGAACCATCTACTGGTTTTGTTGATCTGTTCTACTGTGGCTTTTTTGTTTTTGTTTTTTTTTCTATAACATTTATTTATGCTCTAATCTTTTTTATTTTCCTTCCTCTGCTGGTTTTACACTTTGCTTATTTTTCTTTATCTAGATCCTTTAGGTGTAAAGCTAGGTTTTTTATTTGAGATTTTACTTGCCTCTTAAGGTGGGCCCGTATTCCTATATACTTCTCTCTTAGGACCACCTTTGCTGTGTTCCAAAATTTTGGGACCATTGTATTTTCATTTGTTTCCATGGATCCTTTAATTTCTTCTTTAATGTCCTGGTTGACCCATTCATTATTTACTAGCATGTGGTTTAACCTCCATGTATTTGTGCTGTTCTTAATTTTTTTTTCTTCTGGTTGACTCCGAGTTTCACAGCATTGTGGTAAGAGAAGATGCATGATATTACCTCAGTCTTTTTGTACTTGTTGAGGCCTAATTTGTGACTTTGAATTGATATATTCTGGGGAATGTCCCATGTGCACTTAAAAAGAATGTGTATTCTGCTGCTTTAGAATGAAATGTTGTGAATATATCTGTTAAGTGCATCTGTCCAGTATGTCTTTCAAAGCCATTGTTTCCTTGTTGATTTTCTGCTTATATGACCTGTCCATTGATATAAGTGGGGTATTAAAGTACTCTACTATTATTGTATTATTATCAATGAGTTCCTTTATGTTTGTTATTGTTTTATATATTCAGGTGCTCCAGTGTGGGAGGCATAAGTATTTATAATCATTAGATCTTCTTGTTGGATAGCCCACTTAACTGTGATATACTGCTCTTTTTCATCTCTTGCTATAGTCTCTGATTTAAAATCTAATCTGTCTGGGGGCATCTTGGAGGCTCAGTTGGCTAAGCTACCAACTCTTGATCTGAGCTCAGGTCTTAATCTCAGGGTTGTGAGTTCAAGCCCCATGTTGTATTCCATGCTGGTTGTGGAGCTTTCTTAAAAATAAATGAATAGGGGTGCCTGGGTGACTCAGTCTTTGGCTCAGGTCATGATCTCAGGTTCCTGGGATTGAGCCCAGATTGGGCTCCCTGCTCAGTGGGAAGGCTGCATCTCTTTCTCCCAACTCCCCCTGCTTGTATTTTCTCTCTCTGTGTCAAACATATAAATAAATGATTTTTAAATAAATAAATAAATAAATAAATAAATAAATAAATAAAATCCAGTTTGATATAAGTGTTGCTACTCCAGGTTTTTTGACATCCATTTGCACAATATGTATTTCTCCATCACCTGACTTTCAATCTGCAGTTGTCTTTAGGTCTAAAATCATTCCCTACTAGTCAACCTATAGATGGGTCTTTTATATTTATCCATTCTGATACTCTATGTATTTCAATTATTTATTTTATTTACATTCAGAGTAATTATTGATAGATATGTATTTATGCTGGGAGCGAGCCCCAGCAACCAGTAACTGGCAGGGTCCAGAAGGGAGGGAAGGCGTCAGCGCTTTCAAATGAGGAGACCAGACTCGAAGTGTGGTGTGGGGATCTCCCGATAACACTGTTCTCAGGGAGCTTTATTTATACTGCTTTACAAATGTCATTGTTAGATCAGAGTGGCCCTATGATGAAATTTTTTATCCAAAGAGGGAAGATCAGAGTGACCTTTCAAGATAAAACCCAGTACCCAAGGGGGATGAATCATGGTACAGTACATTATTTTTTATCAATGCAAGCAGCTCTGAATTAGTACATAATGTTTGATGTAATTTTTGTTTATACACTCCAATAGGGTACAAATTGCTATCACTATCTTATCTTGAGTTAGTCCCTAACAGAGTTCAGTATATCAGTAAGAAACAGCTTAAAAAGTACAGCATGATCGAAGTAGAGTCAGTGGTGACATATAAAATTTTGCAATGTGCCAGACAGTATGTTTCTGCACATACTCCCTTAAGACCTTGTTTACTTTCCTTCATGCTTCCTGCTGGCACCTCAAGGTTTCCTCGTTCCTTGGCCATTGCCCAAGCTCTCTAAGTTTTTAGATAAGGCACGTATTCTCTCAGCAACTGGCCTTCTGTGGCCTCCCACATATTTAGTGTCATTTTATTCCTTGTATTGTCATTGTTTCTGGAGATTTTCTCTATTTCTTTCTAGTTTTTGTCGCTTTTGGTCTTTCCTTCTCACTCAGAGATTCCCCTTTAATATTTCTTGTAGGACTGGTTTAGTGTTCACAAACTTCTTTAGCTTTTTTTTTTTTTTTTGTCTGGGAAACTCTGTCTTTCCTTCTATTCTAAATGATAGCCTTGCTGGATACACTATTCTTGGCAGCAGATTTTCCCCATTCAGCACTTTGAATATATCATGACCCCTCTTCTACATTGTCAAGTTTCTGTGGAGAGGTCTGCTGCCAACCTTATGGGTCTTCCTTTGTAAGTTAGGGGAATGTGTTTGTTTTGCTGCTTTTAGGATTTTTTTATCACTACATTTTGCAAATTTAACTATAATATGTCTTGGTGTTGGCTTACTTTTATTGATTCTGATGGAGTTCTCTGTGCCTCCTGGAATTGGATATCTATGTCCTTCCCCAGATTAAGGCAGTTTTCATCTATTATTTCCTCAAATAAAACTTCTACCCCATTTTTTCTCTCTTCTTCTCTAACTCCTGTGATATTAAAGGTATTACATTTGATGGAGTTACTGAGTTCCCTAAGTCTGCTCTCATGATCCATCATTCTTTCATTTGTTCAGTTTCATTATTTTCCTTAATTCTCTCCTCTGTATTACTTATTTGTTCCTCTGTTTCTTCTATCCTTGTGGCCATTACATCCAGTCAGTTTCAAATCTCAGATAGTGCAATTTTCATTTCTGCCTGATTGTTTTTTAGCTCTTTTACCTCTCCAATAAGGATATCCCTGCTGTCTTGCATGCTTTCCTCAAGCCCAGCAAGTATCCTTATAACTGTTGCTTTAAATTATGCATGAGGCATATTACTTATATCTGTTTCAATTAGATCTCTGATGATAGCCTGTGTCTCTGTGTTCTTGTGTGTGTTAGAAAATCCTGTTGTGTTTCCTGTGCCTGTGAGTGATAGCTTTATGAAGAAAAAGTCATATAACATCCAGTGTCTGGCACTTCAGGAAGTGTCTCTCGTGTGTACTGCATGGACTCTGCTGCTGTGTTTGGCTGCTCTATCCCTCAGGTCAGTCTTCTGATGAAGTTCTGCTTGCCTATGGTGGACAGTGTTTGGACCTTGACCAGAATGTAGTGAGTTTTAACTAGGTGTGCTCTTGTCTGCTAGTTAGATGAGACTTGATTCTATTTCTACTAGAACTGAAGCTTTGCAGAAACCTATGGTCAGTAGACATGGTGGGTGTGTGGGTTTGTGCTGTTATTCTGGGGGAGGCACCTGCTGCACTGGTCCTTAGGCACACCTGTTTGAGAAAAGAAGTATAGTCCTGAACAGGGGTGCAGGACCTGGTGTAAGCATGTTAGGCAGCCAGTGTTGGTGCTGTGCTATTTACTAAAGTTGGTTTATGCTGAGGGTAAAGGAGGGAAATGTCACCAGCAGCTCCTTTGTTTCCAGAGAGGAGAGTCTGTACTTGATGCTTTCAGGGAAGCCCCCTCAGAAGAACAAATAATTTCCCATCATGCATCCTAGGCATTTTTCAGATCACTATTTTCACACTGTCTCTGGGTTGCTTGCCTGCCTGGAGCAGTACAGTGCACTTCGGGTTTATCCCAGCCAAGCCTGCCAACTTTTAAAACCCCAAACTTTAGGAACCTGGTGTGACAGAGACCTGCACTGGCCTTCTGGGTGAGGGGTTTGCTACACTAGGACCAATGCAGGTTTGACCCAGAAGGGCAGTCATGCCAGAGCCCAAGGAAGTGGGATTTGGAGCAAAGCAGGATAAACAGCCAGTGTCCAGGTTAACTGACCTCAGAAAGTGTCTCTGTGCCTATGCTGAGGGGCAGAGGGGCGAAATGGTGTGTACAGGCTCCTTTGTCCCCAGAGAGGTATTGCCATTTCCCATAGATATGCTCCAAGAAGAGGGACCAGCCCCCTCCCCTTTGTTTCTTAGATGATCCTCAGTTTATGCTAACTACCACCCAGTTGCTTGTCTGTCTCTCCAGGAGTATGGCAGTGCCCTCAGGTCTCTATCCCAGCCAAACATACAGATCTCCAAAACTCCAGTCTTTGAGCCCAGCTGGTTGCAAAAACTCAAAATTCAGCCCCTCTCGTTTTTCCAGCCAAAGGCTTTGGGGAAGTGTTCTCCTTATGCATATTCCTGTGCACCCCCCCACTCTCTTGCTTTTCTCCATCCAGGGTTCCCTCCCCTCTGCAATACCCACAATCTGTTGCTCCCCCAAACCAAAACTCCACACTTCCTCCCTTCCTCATGTGACCTCTTCTCTCCCTCTAGCTGAACAGTTTGTTCTATCAGCACTAAAGATGATTTCTTGGGTATTTAGAATGATTTTATATTTATCTAGTTGCATTCAAGGAACAAGGCAAGGTTAGGGTCCTCATACTATGCCACCATCTTAGCTCCCCTCCCTATATATCATTTTCTTTATCCATTCATCTATTGATGGACACTTGGGTTGCATTCATATCTTGACTAACATAAATAATGCTGCAATAAACATAGCAGTACATGTGTCTTTTTTATTAATGTTTTTATTTTGTTTGGGTAAATACCCAATAGTAGAATTATTGGATTATATGGTAATTCTAGTTTTAAGTTTTTGAGGAAATTCCATACTGTTTTCCACAGTGGATGCATCAATTTACATTCCTAACAACAATGTATGACAATTCTGCTTTCCCTACACCATCACTAACACTTGTTATTTGTGTTTTTAATTTTAGCCATCTTTACAGGTGTCAGGTGAAGAAAATCTTCCAAATTCATTCTATGAGACCAGCATTACCCTGATACCAAAATCATATAAAGGTACTACAAAAAAAGAAAACTACAAGCCAATATCTCTGATAAATATAAATGCAAAAATTCTCAACAAAATATTAGCAAACCAAATACAACAAAACATTAAAGAAACTATTTTACCATGACCAAGTGGGATTTAATCCAGTGATGCAAGGGTTATTCTCATTTGCAAATCAATCAACATAATACATCATACTAACAAGAGAAAGGATAAAAACCATAATATCCTCTCAATAGACGCAAAAAAAGCAACTGACAAGTTACAGTAGCCATTCATAATAAAAACTCTCACCGAAGGAAATCTAGAGGAAAAACACCTCAAAATAGTATGTCTTGTAAATTGTTTTTGTTGAAAGGTGGACAAGATATACTGGATAAAAGGAACTGTGGTAAATAGGCCTTTGGTATAATCGTGGTAAGGTGGTGGGGAGAGTGTTCTATAGTCCTATGATTAGGTCTCAATCTTTTGTTCAACCTACACTTCTCCACAGTGAACTTCACCAGTGTTTCTCAGTCACTCCCTCCTCCTTAGGTGGGACAAGAGGGCTAGAGGGGACTGGAGTTGGGTATTTCCCTTCTCCCATATGGAAGATGAGTGCTGGCTGGAGTTGAATAGTTCTTTTCTCCTGGTAATTTAGGTTCTGCTAATATCCTAGCAGGGTAGGCTCTGGTTAAGTAATTTGTCTTGAAGGCATACCTTCAGAGTGCTCTGGTATATTTCAAGATGGTTCCTTTTCCTCGCCTCTTGCTGAAAGTGCAAGGGATTTTTTCCTGATATTTACTGTGAGATTTGGTAAACTCCTAGAACAAAAATCCTCAGAAGCACAGGGGCCCTACTATGACTTGGTCCTCCTGGGGTTTTTAACTCTCAGACTTGTCACTCTAAGTTTCCAGTAATTCATCAATTCAGATTTCCTACCCTGGCACTGACTGCCACAGAGATGTCTACTTATTAGTTTCTATTCTGGTAGATTGTGAGTTTCTGGTTCTATCTATCTGTCTGTCCAATTTTGGAGGCAGCAGTCTTCACAATGATCTCATTCCTCTGACAGTTCAAAGAAGAGTTGTTGATTTTTCAGTTTATTTATCTTTTTACTTGCTAGGATGGTGTGGTGACTTCTAAGCTCCTTATATACTGGACTGGAAACTAGAAATTCTATGTGTTAATTTAAAATGTAAATTTTAAAAAGAAAAAAATTCTCAACCACTCCCATAGTCCAATGATGCCTCATTGCCTTGTACAAATAATGGTGAGAGGCATGACTGGGCTTGAGACAAGGGTTACAAACTTGCAATGATAGACTGTATGCCCCAAATTTGTCATATGTTCTTGATCACTTCGGGGTTTGCTATTCAAACTTTGTCCACTGTTAACGAAACCAATGGTTCCCAAAACTCAGTGGCTTCAGAACTATTTTGAAATAATTAATCCTGGTCTCTATCCCCAGAATTTCTGATTGAGGAGGTCTAAGGTAAGCCCAAGGATTTCTTTGTTTGCCTTTGTATTTCTTTTTATGGCTGTTTTTTGTTTGTTTGTTTGTTTTGGGTTTTTTTTTGTTGTTGTTGTTTCTCAGCCATTCTTTCTTTTTTCTTTTAAATTTTATTTTATTTTTTCAGTGTTCCAAGATTCATTGTTTATGCTCCACACCCAGTGCCCCACACCCATGCCCTCTTTAATACCCACCACCAGGCTCACCCATCCTCCCACCCCCTCCCTTTCCGAACCCACAGTTTGTTTTTCTGAGTCCACAGTTTCCCATGGTTTATCTCCCCCTCCAGTTAACCCCAATTCACTTTTCCTTTCCTTCTCTTAATGTCCTCCATGTTATTCCTTATGTTCCACAAGTAAGTGAAACCATATGATAATTGACTGATTTATTTCACTCAGTCATTCTGATGCACAGCAAGATTTAAAAATTGCTACTCTCTTTCAGTCAGAAGTCTAGAATTCAAATTCCAAGCCTTCAATATGCATTTCTTCAGTATGACCTGCAGGTGGTGCTGCTGTAGTATCTCAATATAACTCAGACCAACAACTAAAAGGGAAAACAGGTTTAGGGAGGAAATTAATATAAATTAAGGCCCCAGATCCAAAAAGAATAAAAGATCTCATTGTTTAGGTGACAGAACAATAAATCTTAATTCCTACCAATTATATTACCTACATAATACCTTATATTACCCCCCCAGTGGTTCTGAAATGACATTTTTAACACTTCATAGGTACCCAGCAGGTTCAAGTTTATAAATACCTAGGCTCCTTTTATAACACCATCGCCTTTAACCACTGAAGACTTGCCATAACCGGAAATTTTCTCTTTTAGTCTTTTACCAAAAAAAAAAATGAAAAAAAAGAAAAGAAAAGAAAAGAAAGGAAAAGCCAATGCTCACAGAGGAATTTGAAAATTTAATAGACCTCTGCCATAGATTTTATACATAGATACTTGTGTCTGGACTCCAAAATCAGAGTGTGAGTACATTCACTTTTCAAAGATGGGCATCCTGACTATAAGGCCCCCAAATCAGGGGTGCCTTGGTATCTCAATCTTTTGCTCATCTGACTCTTGATTTCAGCTTAGTCATGATCTCAGAGTTGAGAGACCGAACCCCACATTGGGCTCCATTCTCAGTTTACAGTCTGCTTGAGGTTCTCTGCCTCTCCCTGGGCCCCTCCTTTCCACTTTCTTCCCATCTCTTTCTCTCAAAATAAATAAATAAAATCTTTATTTAAAAAAAAGACCTAAAATCAGTTGATGTTTTGATAAGGATTAGAATTTCCCCATGTCCTTGTTCTGAATCTGTATCTGGTCACAAACCTGGTCCTAAGGTAATGTTGGCAGCACTTAGAGATGAAGATCAGGGTCTCAACTGCTCTGGGAAATGATGTTTGTAGGTCTCAAGATATTTATGCCTAAGGCTAACAGGCATATGGTCAGGGAATGATGGTTTATGTTATCTCTGAACTTCAAGGGTATAGGTGCCATCAGAAGCAAATGCCCTTCAATAAAGCAGAGCTTCCCAACATGTAAGCTGCAATACAGATACTAATCCCCTCAGCCTTAGGTGGCTGGGCAGAGCCTGAGGCAGCTGGAGCTTGGAGCTTGGAGCCAACGCTGACAATGAGCAGTCTGCATTTAACCCACTGCATATACAAGTGTTATCATTTTCTATGTGCACTTTGGCATGAGAAAGATTGGGATTTTTAAAATAAATTCTGCCAGGACTAGGGCAGACCTGAGCCAGGTCAGTAGCTGGGCTACTAGACCCAATTCTCCAGTATTCCCAAAGACCAAGCATACATATTTTTAATTGGGTACCACTACCGACTCTACAGTTTGACAACCAGGTTATCTTCCTGACTCAATGTGAGGCTCAGATAAAATTAGGGCTATACTTGAGCCTACCCTATGTTCCTGTCAGTAGCAACTAGAATGTTTTCCAGATATAGGTTCAGGCCATGCAGCACAGTGTCCTCTTGTGGCCTGCTAACTACGCTGCTATCAAGAATATCTGTCTCTCCAACCTATATCCTCATGTACTGTCTCAGATGTATTCTGTACTAGTCATCACATCAGTATGACCAAGAGATGAAGTCAAGTGACCAGCAGGCTCTTGATTCTAGTGCATCCAAGAGTATGGCTGGTTCAGTGGTCTAGGCTAGTTTTTCTCCAGTAAGACTCCTTCTTGGAAGCATAGCCTCAGGATAAGTTTGTTCATGTATGTAGACAGGTCAGTAGAATGTGACGCAATAATGGCTTACTGATCTTTACCCGCAGTAAAGGCCAAAAAGAGTGGTGTTGGCATGTTCTATGAAGACATGGATGTAATGTGGCTCGAAATATCATGGGATCTTTTCTGAGGGGGCTACCTATGTGTAAGGACAAACTGTCTTTCCATTACAGTAATCCCCCTCTTATCCACAGGAGCTATGTTCCAAGACCCCTAATGGATGCCTAAAACTATGAAATAGTACTGAGCCTATATATACTATGTTTTTTCCCTGTACCTACATACCTATGATAAAGTTTAATTTATAAATTAGGCATAGTAAGAAATTAACAATAATAACTAATTAAATACAATATATAAAATAATGATTTTAACAATATACTGTTATAAAACATATCAATGTGGTCTCTCCCTCTAAATATCATATTGTACTCTACTCACTCTTCTTGTGATGATGTGAATGATAAAACGACTGTGCAATGAAATGAAATGAGGTGAATGACATAGGCATTGTAACAAGTAGCATTAGGCTACTTGTGACCTTCTGACCATATGTGAAGAGGATCATCTGCTTCCAGACCACTGTTGACTGCAGGTAATTGAAACTGCAGAAGAGAGGACTACTCTACCTATCTGCTTCTCAACTGTACCTCTTTAGGAGGTTAGTAGATCCACGATAAATGCCACCAACCCAGAAGGTCCACAGAAGTCTACAGTGATAGAGATGAAGCTTATTGTTGGAAGCCAAAAGACATTAGTTTGAGTCCAGGGATCATTAGGACTACAAACAAAGCTCAGCCCTGGCCTTTCCTCTTGGGGAAAATGTAACTTCCCTCCATCATTCCACATCTTCAGTAAAGTCCAATATGCACATTCAGCCTTTTGTGGTGAACTGCGTTGAAAAAAGGATAGGACTTCAAAGGGGGTGACGTGTGCCCTGGCTTCCCACTCAGTGCAGCCTCTGCAGAGGTATCAACATTAACTCAGAGGGAACTATATCATTCAGGACTTACAGGTGGTGACAGGGTGAAGCAAAGGGAAAAGAGTTGCAAGGAAGAGAAAAGCAGTACTCAGTGTACAACTAAGTGGTAGACAAACAAACCTCCTTTCCCTCTCAAAAGTATACCAGAGGGTATGATTCTTGAGGAAACTTTGATATTGAAATCTTTAAATATTTCTTATTTTAATATATAATGATAATATTAATGATATATTAATATTATATTAATGATACATAATTCATATACCATAAACATTCACCAGTTTCAAGTGTACAATTCAGTGGTTTTTGGTATATCAACAAAGTTGTGCAACCATTGTAACAATCATTCCAAAATATTCTCTTTCCCTCCAAAAGGAACCCCAAACTCATTAGAAATCATTTCCCATGCTACCACTAATCAACTTTCTGTCTTATCTCTATGGATTTTCCTTTTCCAGACAATTCGTATAAATGTGGTCATACAATATGTGGCCTTTGGGATTTGTTTCTTTCACTTAGCATAATGCCTTCAAATTTCATGCATGTTTTTTATCCCTTTTTATGACCAAGTAATATTTCTTTTGAAAGATATACCACTTTTGTTTCTTTATTCATCTGTTGATGGACATTTGGGTTGTTTATACTATTTGGTTATTATGAATAACAATATTATAAATATTATTGTACAAGTCTTTGGGCATATGTTTTTATTTCTCTTTGGTATATACCTAGGAGTGGAATTGTTAGGTTATATGGTAGCTCTATATTTATCCTTTTGAGAAACTGCAAGACATTTTTCTTCTAAAGTTATTATTATGTATATTTACTGCTTTTATGGTCATAAAAATAAAAAAATTCTTGGTAGACAGTTGAAACTAGAAAAGCTTCTATAACCACCATGTACTAATTGACTGAGAAAAATCACTCCAAGATCATCTTGCCACTTTCTGCACACTTTTCTTTTTGTCTGACCCCTAGTTTCTGTCTTACTGGTATTGTAACTAAATGAAGGCCATCATGCCTGGAGCAAAGGAGGGGGTTGCAAAGGCCCTCAGGTTTAAAAGAATACTTGCTGAGTTCAAGGGACAATAGCAAGCAGGTCCACGTGCCTGGAGTAGGGCAAGCAAACAAGTGAGAGTAGTAGATGAAGTCAGAAAGGAAACGGTGTCAGTCAAGGAAGGCCTCTCTGATAAGGCAGTATTTGAGCACATATCTGGAGGGAAGCATTCCAGACAAAGGGATTCCAGTACAAAGGCCCTGTGGTGGATCATGTGTGGCTTGTTTGAGGAATAGCTAAGGAAGCTGAGGCATGGCTGGAGGAGAGTCAGTGAGGTTGAGAGTGATAGGTGAAGAAGGCAGAGAGGCAGATATTGTAGAGACTTGAAGGCCATCGAGAGGGTATTTACTTTCAGAGAAATTGGGAACAGTGGGAGAGTTTTAAGGAAAGGACATGATCTGACTCACCTTCTAGAAGAATCCTTCCGGCTGCTGTGTGAGGGGAGTCTTCAGAGGTAACAGGGGCTCTTTAACAACCCTGCCTTTTTTAACCAACTGAAAGGAACCCTAAGCTTTGCAAAGCATGACACTCAGGGTGTGTGCAGCTGTATCAGCCAGAGGGGTTTGGTTTTAGTTGTTTACTTTCTTAAATTTGATTACAGTGTTCCCTGTTTAACAACCTCCAGTATCTCCCCATTATACTCAGTAAATTCCAGTGTCCTTGCCTGGTGATTTCTTTGTCCTTTTTAGCTCCTGCATTCCCCTTCTCTCTGCTCCAGCCATATTGGGCTGCCTTCTTAGTTATTCCCCCCCGCCCCCCCCAACCATCAGGTTTATTCCTGCCCCAAGGCCATTGCACTTGCTTTTTTTGCTGGAAAGCTCTTTTCTAAGCTTTTTCAATAGCTTGCTTCTTATTAGTATTCAGATCTTAGCCAAAATGTCACCTTTCCAGAGAAGCTTCCCCAACTTCTCACTATAAAGTAGCCCCCACGGTACCCAATTTTCTTCCTTCTCAGAACTTATCTATCTTTGTAATTATATTGACTATTTACTTACTGTCTAAGTTCATCACTAAAATGTGAGCTCCATAAAGACAGAGACTTTATTTTATTCAGTGTCGTATTCCCAATAAGCTAGGACAGCATTGGTACATAGTAAGCAATTAATAAATGCTTGCTGATGAATGTAAGAAAATCAAGCCTTCCTCCTCTTAATTTCTCTACCACTGTAGAGATAAAGTAGATTTCTTGAAAGAAAATGTAGAAAAAGTAAAGGAGGCTAAAAATAAAACAAAGAGAGAAAATTTTAAAAGTATAGCAGAGCTTTACAGTAAAAGCTTGGCTCAGTAAAAGTTAGCGAGACTGCATCTACCTGAAACCAACAGGTAACATCATACTTAATGTTGAAAGACTGTAGGCTTCCTGCTAAAGCCAAGAATAAGACACAAATATCCACTCTTGCCAACTTTTTTCAACACTGTACTGTAAGTTCTACGGAAATAAGGAAAGAAAACTGAATAAAAGACATGCAGATTGGAGAACAAGTAAAACTACGTCTATTTGCAGATGACATCATCTTGTATATAGAAATCCCAAAGAATCCACTAAAGAGCTATCAAAGCAATAAACAAGTTGAGCAAGGTTTTAGGCAGCTTCCAGGACAAGAAGGGCTTGTAAATGGGGTTTCCTGCCCCTTCCAAAACTGATGGAACAATCCACACACGTCCTCAGATACCATTTTCATGGAATGAAACAGTCTAGACAGACAAAACCTCTTTCTGCCTTCCTGCAAGTTTCTCCCCTGCCCCATCTCCATCACCCCTCTGTGAAAAGGTTGAAGGATTATGTTCTCATATCCTGTGTGCCCTGTTAGCCGTGCCCAGCCAAGCTAATCTGTAGTCAGAGTATAGTTATCTCAGGATAAGGAATCAGGACTCTGTAATGTATCTTTTCCTAAGCTTTTGTATTTTTTCTCCCTCTCTCCGGTTTGTTTTTCACTTGGTTTCCTAGCAAATTTCCTTTTGAGAAATTCCAATATTGTCTCATCTGAACTGAAGGAAATAGTATTTGTCTACATCTCAGTGCTGCAGGGCTAGCTTGGGAGGTCGGAGGTCCCTTGAGGCCAGGTGTGGGGGTGGCTGAAGCCAGCACAGCTGGAGATGCAGGGAAGGGTTGGAGCTATGCAGATTTGTGGGGTTTTTTTGGAGGGGGGATGATGGTTTAAGATACTGAAATGATAGGCTTTTGGCTAAGGATCGAGTGCATCTCACTAGGGAAGAATGTGGTTGCCTGGAGACTTGCGGATCTGATCAAGATGACTTTAACTGGAAATGGGGGTGGGGTGCAAAACATGCCCATATCAGACCATAAGGCCAGATACTATAGACAACAGCAGGCATGTCAACGAAAAAAAAATAATAGTGAGAGACACCCAGTGATTTGTAGAAAAAAAATGACTGGGAAGGAAATTGGGGTTCAACTGTCAATGTGCCAGTGTGAAAAGTAAGAGCAGAAAACAAAGGAAATTGGGATTTTTAATACAAGAAGTAAAAATAAATCAAAGATATAACTAAGATTTAGAAGAAAAGGATTCACAACTAAAATATACTCATGGGCACTTCTAAAGACACAAATCTGATAGGAGGATTCAGGTTACCCATCAGTAGGAAGATGGCCCTTTGCCCACCTGCTCTGACTTTGTGGCACCCAAAGGGTCAGGGTTAGAGAATCAGGGGAGGAAGTACTAAGGGAAAGCCAAGAATTGTGGAAACTCACCATTTGCTCATTTATTTAGTGTCCTGCACTTATGATAGGGCAGTGAACAAGTCAGACAAAATTCCTGTTCTCATGGAGCTAGTATTGAGGGTAACTATTCAATAAACACATAAACAAGTAAATTAACAAGATAATTTCAGATAGTGAAAAATTCACAGAAAAAAAAAGCGATACAGTGAAAGACAGAGAGGAACTATAATAGTTTGGGTGGTCTTGTATGGTCTATCTGCAGAGGTGAATTTTGAACTGAAATAAGATCAAAAAGGGGGATAAACTATGCAAACATCTGAGGGAAGATCATGCAAGCAGAGGAAACAACAAAGGCAAGACTTGCAGCAGGAATAAGCTGGACCTGTTGGAGAAAATGGAAGATGGACATTATCCCAGTTTAGTTCTTCCAGATACAGACCTAAAGACAAGAATTTGAGTGCCCATAGTTTATTGGGAGATGTGGAGAATACCAGTAGGTCTGCGAGAAAATGACACAGGGAAATAAAGTTTGCTGATAAAGGGTATGTTAATAAGCCAGCTACACAGTGGGTAACAGTCCTAATACCTCAGGGAAGTGCTTGTAAATGGACAAAACATGTCTCGAAATTACTCCACTCAAGGAGTAAGAGAGTTGAAGTACTTATGGTCCAACTCCCAGAGTCACTGGTTGATCTCTGTTCTCCAAGAGCAGAATGACCTTCCAAGCCTTCAGAAAAAGACGCCAGGCACAAAGATACAGACATTGGTCAATGGAAAGTAAAAGTGCACTGAAATGACAGATCTGAGAGATATGAGAAAGCACTGACAGGATCTGCTATACCTAGTAAGCCTGGGGGCAGAGTCAGAATAATGGCCCACAGGAGAGTCAACCAGGGGCCCAACCACCTAGGACCAAGGCTAGTTGCAAACTAGAGGCTGACAGAGGAGTGTGATTTGACCTGAAGAATGTTTTTTTCTTCTTTGTGTTTATTTTGGTTTTGTTTTTATTTTCCAATAATTAAAAATCAGAAGATCTCACATCTACACCTGGATTTTCAGTTCTCTTTGGAAAAAAATGTAAGGATCTGATAATAATGAGCCCTCATTTGGCGAAGTGACAGTCTGTTGAAACTGAGTAGCAGATCCCCATTTACAGAAGGTCCATATGCTATCCACTTAACCAGTCCTCTTCAAGTTTTAGATCAGTGTCTAGGCATTGTAGGATGTGAGAAAGAGTTAGGGTTTCAGCCCAGTAGTATGAGCAGGTTTTAAGCTGGGGATTGATACAATCAATTCTGTGTGCAGAAAGAGTTAAGAGTAGAGGCAGGTAAACAAGCAAGGAGGCTGTGGGAATAGCCCAGGCAGGAGACAGTGGAGTTTCAGAATTGGGTTACAGTAGAGAAGAAAAGCAATGAAAGAATTCCGTATATAATTTGAAGTGGATTTGAAAGAATGTGCTGATGTAAAGAAAAGGAAGCGGTTAGGATTATACCCATATTTCTAGCTTTAGTGAATATGTGTATAGTACTACAACTCACTGAGATTGGGAAGACTGGGAGGAACTGGTTTGAAGGGAAAACCAAAAGTTCTATTTTGAATATATTATGTTTGAGATGCCCATTAGATATCCAAGTGAAAATGTGAAATAGGATCTATGAGGTATCTCTTAGATATGAGGGGTGAGGTCAGGGGAGAGAAATCTGGGAGTTATCGGAATATAGAAATGAGAATACACGTTCTATTTCTGGCAACGCTGTATATGAGATATACAGACAATAACTTCTCCTACAAAACACAGAGAAAAACTGGATAAAAGATAACATTGCTGAGCTCACAAGAAACCAAATGAAATTCCCAAGAGCCAAAACTGAAGCCAAGCTTAAAAGAAGAGCCCTGGATTGATGCAGCTTTATGAATACCCTGGGGACAACTAGGAATTACTAGCCAAGCAGAGATTGAAGAATTCGGGGTTTATTTTGGACTCTTTCTGGTTGAAGGAGAGGTACACCACCAATCATCACATTATCCTTAAAAAAGGCCCCTAGGCAGTTTTGTCTTTGGATCTACTTTTAGTATTATCTAAATTTTAAACAATTACATAACCAATTTTAAGGTAAAATAGCAACAAAATTTAAAACAACAGATAATTTAACGTTTAAATACCAATGTCCTCTCATGACTTGTTTTTTCCATATTCAGACCTGGAGCATATTCATTTTTCTATTTTCCAATCTAATTTTTAAGGTAAATTGAAGTGTAGTATAAACAGAAAAATACATATATCTTAGTGTTTGGCTTGATGAATTTTCTTAAATAGGGCACATCCTATACCAGCACCCAGATCAAGAAACAGAACATTACTCCAGAACTCCTCCCACCTTATATCCTGTTCCTGGCCACTATCTCCCAAAGGTAATGCTATCCTAACTTCTAACAGCATAGATTAATTTTATCTATTTTAGAACTTTATAGAATGGAATCATATAGTATGTATTCTTTCATGTCTGGCTTCCTTCACCCAATATTGCATTTGTGAGATCATCCACACATGTTGTAGTGTGCAGCCATTGTATCTCCATTGTTGTATAGTGTCCCATAGTGTGGATATACAATTTATCAATTCAGCTATTGATGGACATATATGTGTAATTTCTATTGGGCACATAATCTAGAAATGGAAATGTTAAGTGATAAGATATGCATATATTGAGCTTTAGTATATCCAGCACTTTGTACAAATTTACCCTCCAACTAGCAATGTATAAAAGTTATAATTGCCCTACTTAATTTCAGAATTGTCAGCACTTAATTTTATTGTTCTTTTGCATTTTGCCATTCTAGTAGGTATAAATAAGTATCACGCTATGGTTTCAATACACATTTCCCAGAGGACTAATAAAGTTAAGCACATTTTCATATGTTTACTGGCCATTCACATATTTTCATTTTTTCTTTTAGGTTACATTCCTTTTACTTATTGATGTGAAGGATGATAGATAGATAGATATAGATAGATAGACACAAAATCTTTTGTTGGATATATGTAACACTTTTAATAAACAGAGGTTCTTAATTTTAATATAACACAATGTAACAATGCTTTCTTATATGTTTAGCACTCTCAGGTCCATATCATAGCATCTTTCCTTATCTTACAAATTTTCCCACTGATTACTGGTATTCCCTACATCTCCCAATAAACTAACTGCACTCACATTCTTGTCTCAGAGTCTGCATCTGAGAGAACTAAAACTGAGATAATGGCCATCTTCCATTTTCTCCAACAGGGCAAGCTTGTTCATTATATATTTTAGTTCTTAACCCCTTATCAGATATATCATTTGTCAATATCTTCTCTCATTCAGTAGATTGCCTTTTTCTTTTGTTGATGGTTTCTTTTGCTGCCTTTTTATTTTGATGTAGTCCCTATAATTTTTGGTTTTGCTTTCCTTGCCTTAGGAAACACATCTAGAAAAATGTTTCTACAGCTGATGTCAGAGAAATTACTGCCTGTGCTCTTTCCTAGGGTTTTTATGGTTTCAGGTCTCACATTTAGGTCTTTAATCCATTTTGAGTTTATTTTGTGTATAGTGTAAGAAAGTGGTCCAGTTTCATTCTTTTGTATGTGGCTATCTAGTTTTCCTAATACTATTTGTTGAAGAGACTATCTCTTCCATTGTGTATTCTTGTGTGATGCTATTTTTATCCGCTGGTTTTAGTTGGTGTTGCTGGAGCTTCCACTGGCTTCTGCTGGTGATGCTGAGTAGTCAGACCTGGAGCACATTCAGTTTCCCCAGGGCATCACGCAAGGGTGAAGAGTATCTCCTGTGCTACACCACTTGTGGTGGAATTCCCCCTGCCCAGGCCACCCAGCTACCTCAGTGGGAGCTGGGAGTACCAGGCCTAATGAGGATATTTTTTCTGGTCCCTTATTGCTAACTGATCTTCCCTGTTGATGCTGTCAGTTTCATCTGGAGTTGTCATCAGGATTCCAATTCTATCTGGGGAAAGATCTACTTGGGCCTCCTTTTCTTGCTAGGTAGGGAATCAGTAGACATTAGACAAGGGTAGCCTTCTTCTTTTGAGTTCAATCATAAAATGTCCTGTCAAGATTTCCTCCAATCCTGGGGTCTTTTTCTACCTTTCAGAATTCTCTTTTGATTGCCTCTTGCATTATTTCCTGGGCTTATCTTGTCATTGTGCCCATATCATCTTGTTCAGGAGAAAAAGGTTTATGCCATCTTAGGTCCCTCTCCCATTTTTTTCTTCTAATCTTTTCCATTTTTTTTGTTGAGATTATCTATTCATTCAATTATTACAGCCATATTTTTCCTTTTCTGTGCACAAAAAAACCCAACAAAAACAAAAGAACCCTTTAAAGTCCTTCTTTACCAATTCCAAAATATGACTTAACTCAAGTTGGTTTATATTTTCTTCTGTTTCTGTTGACATTGGGTCACATTTTCTTTTCTTCACACATTGACTAATTTTTATTTAATCTTTGACCTTATGGATTATACAGTGTAGAGGCTGTAGATTTTGTTTTATACTGTAAAGAGTGATTTTGTTTTCTAGTGGACAAATAAATCACTGGTTGATAATATTGAACTTGTGGGAGCATGGTTTTATACTTTTTTTAGGGTGTATCTGTTTCAATTTTGCCCTTAGTCTTAGGGTAAGTTCCTTACCTTTGGATATAGTCTCCATTTCAAAGTCAATTGTCTTCTGGGATTTCAATGGAAATTTTGGAGTATTTGCCCCTTTTACTTGACAGTACTCAAACTGTAAACTCTGTCTTCCCTTCAGTGGGCGGAAGCTAAAATCTCTGTTCAGGATTTTTAGCTTTCTACCCGTTGTTTTTTGCCAGGTCCTTGGCGTACCACCAACCATATGAAGTTCGGGGTTAATTGGGGGTTTTAGGAGCTCCTACCATAGTTCCCTTTTCATTGGACTTCTTGCAATTAACTGCTCTGGCAAGTACAAACTTTGTTTTCTGAAAGTTCAAGCAAAAATGATATGACTTTCTCAGGTGCCTGGGTGGCTCAGTGGGTTAAGCCTCTGCCTTCAGCTTATCATGATCTCAGGGTCCTGGGATCGAGGCCCGCATCGGCTCTCTGCTCAGCAGGGAGCCTTCTTCCTCCTCTCTCTCTTCCTGCGTCTCTGCCTACTTGTGATCTCTCTTTGTCAAATAAATAAAATCTTTTAAAAAATGATATGACTTTCTGGGGTGCCTGGGTGGCTCAGTTGGTTAAGTGACTGCCTTCGGCTCGGGTCGTGATTCCAGAGACCTGAGATCGAACCCCACATAGGGCTGCCTGCTCGGCAGGAAACCTGCTTCTCCCTCTCTCACTTCCCTTGCTTGTGTTCCCTCTCTGGCTGTGTTTCTCTCTGTCAAATAAATGAAAAAATAAAATCTTTAAAAAAATTAAAAAATGATATGGCTTTCTACTTGAATTCAAGCCATTCTGTGACACAAGAACTGAGGATTGGTCTCAGGGGATAATTTTGGATCTCAACCTCTGAGATTCTCTTCTTTTTAAGAGTCAGATCTCTTCCAATTTCTGCCTGGTTTTGTTCATTTAATTTACAATGCATTCAAGTAGTTGGTCATTTTTCAAATTGTAGTTTAAAAAAGATTAGTCTAGAGTTTATTATTGTTATCTGTGGGAAGGCTAATCTGATACAACCTACTCTGCTATTATTGGAGCCCAAACTCTCCTTGCCCTCTCTTTTAGCTCAGAGCCTCCTTATCTCTCATCTAGATTATTTCAATAGATGCCACAGTAGTTCCTTGCCTCCAGTTGCTCTTGTAATACATGCTGGGCATTCAACTGTCAGAATGATCTTGAACATACAAATTTGATCCTGGCATCTTCTGATTACAATTCTTAAGTGCCCTTCCCCCTTCAACATACAAAATAGAGTCAAATTCCTTAGCATGACCAGGTTTGTGCCTCTCTCTTCAGCTTCATATTTGGATAGTGCTCATCCCCCTTGATATCTATGCTATAACCATACTGAATTTCTTCCAGTTTCTCTATTACATCCTGATAGCTTGTTCTAGGGTTTTTGAACCTTGCCTTCTCCCTGATATTAAAAAAGTTGAAGAAAATACATTGTGATAATAATGATGGCAACACTTATTGAGGGCCTCCTATGTGCCAGGGGCCACACTAGCAGTTTTTGCAGTATTGTCTTATTTAGTTTTTGCAACAGCCTTATGAAGTACATACCATTGTAATCCTCATTTTGAAATGATAAAACTGGCTCAAAGATGGGTAGATCAGGGTTATTCTAAAACTAAACTATGTTCTACTGTCTCCCACTCAAGCAAAGTGTAATTATAGGACTTAGAAATGAAAGAACTAAAATTGCCCTTGAGAGTTAAACTGTTGAATTAACATAAGATGAATATTAACAGAGAAATGCTGTGACATCTTAATAAGACAGAATGGCTCCCTTGTCAGCAAGGCTTGACTGTAACATGATGGAAGTCATTGGCATATCTAAAGAAATAATGTGTCAAACAGAAGGGCAGCTGGTCAACTATGAATGCATATATAGAAAAAGCCACATAGACAAACATGAGCAGCTCCTTCCAGACACTTTCCAAAGCATACAGTATCTCAACCTAAAGACCTAACCCTGATAACCAGCATACTTATTGTGGACAGAGAGATATTCAGGTTTCTTGGCAAATATTTTTATATATTTAGATCATATAACTAGTTTCCTTCACTTTATTCTACACTCATTAGATAAGCTTCCTCTTACAATTTTGAGTTCTACTTGTCCTATTTGTCCTCTCTACAGGTAAGAAAATGCACAGGTAAGGTTTACATGTATATTTCGCAACCATGAGGGGAACTGGACTAAGAGAACATGCTGAGGATGGTATCATGGCTAGGATGGCAGAGAAAAAGACAGACATATCCTGGATCTTACCTGATATTACAGAGTCATTGAATCAAGCAGCTTGGAACCATCCTTTCACTAGAGCTCTTGCTGTGGGTGAGCAAGTATATGTTCTTGTTTACATCAATTGACTTGACATTTTCTGTTATATGCTGCCAAAAGAAACCCAACTTATGGAATGAGGCAAATGCCAATCTTTAATGAATGTGGGCAGAGGGGCAATTACTGGAATATTGGCAGATGACAGAAGTGAGTTGGAGGACGGGCAGTATTATTCATGGCACAAGCAGGGATTTCTACACAAGGAATGAAAACAATGGCTCATATAGGAAAATGGAGAGCAAGAAGGATACCCATCTTACATTCCTAATGCATGTCCCATAAAAGAAAAGCCACCCATAGGAAAACTGGTGTGCTAAGGGACCATCTAGCTGTAGAAAGGATAGGAGACTGATGGAAAGTTTGAAGGACCTGAGTGGATTTGGCTAATCAAAGGTGTGAGTTCCAGAGGGTACAGGAGAAAGGTGCAGGCTAGATGAAAAGATGGGAGAAATTCAAGATCTGATTGGTTAAGAGGAAGTATGGGGTAATAGAGGGAAAACATCCTCATGAGGATGATGTGCTGGGCATTACCTGTTTCCTATCAGTTTCATTCCATGTTCTTCTGTAAATGGTATGACTCAATTGTCTTTACCAACTGGCTTTGGCTAGTGGAAAGCTAATGGAAAGCACTGATTGAAATTGGAACTAGGAAGGAAGTATAAGCAAGGGTGTTTTCCCCCTCTGTTTCCTTTAAGGAGCATTTTCTGGCAGTGGCAGCATCTTCCTCCATTGTTTCAGCTCTCCATCAGGTATTTCCATCCCAGTCCCAGATTACACCAGCGGGCCTTGGTAGAGGCTTGGTAGAGATGGTAGAGATAGCCTTGGTAGAAATGGTAGAGGCTTTCTGCTGTGGATAATATGTATTGCTTTGCTACCCTCTGTTTGACTTCTCAGCTCTTTCATAATCTGTTCCTAATTCTTTATACTATAGAGAATATATTATAAATATACTTTAGTAAAATATACTAAATTTTCTCTGTTTTATTCTTTTTCACAGTAGCCCCAAGAACTTTAGAAAGAAAATAAAAGATTTTAAAAAGTCTTGCCTTGCCCCGGGCTTAGCTGTGTTTAGCTTCTTTCTAGCCCCAATTCAGGCAGTAATCTGCTGTTATTCCTCACTCACAGAGCACTTTCCTTTTCAGGTATTTGTTTTCAATGGTTCAGCTCTGCGGGCTTCCTCCCCCACTCCCCTGTCTCTGGGGGCAAGCCTCCAGACCCTCCAATTTGTTTCTACCTTTTTGCCGATGTTCTTTGTCTCTCGTGGCGGTCCAGAAGTGGGAAATATCACATTTCAGG
>PITA01012104.1:0-10424 GCA_004023965.1 Spilogale gracilis | reverse complement strand
CCCCAAGAACTTTAACGTGAGTTGCCCTTCTTAGAAATCCTTGATCAGCCCACCAGCTCTCCCTAAACCTCCCCAGCCCTTTCCACTTTCCTATCTTTGCTTTCTCAAATCACCAAATCCTGCTCATTTTTTAAAATTAGGGGTATAAGTGCTTTAACTTCTATTTTTTTAAGTTTTTATTTTAATTCCATTTAGTTAGCATACAGTGTTATATTAGTTTCAGGTGTACAGTATAGTAATTCAGTAATTCCATACATCCCTTGTGCTCATCACAACAGGTGCATTCCTTAATCCCCATCACTTATTTAATCTATCCCCTACCTCCTCTTCTCTGGTAACCAACAGTTTGTTCTCTATAAGTAAGAGTCTGTTATTTCTTTCTCTCTCTTTCTTCTCCTTCCTTATTTGTTTCTAAAATTTCACATATGAGTGAAATCATATGGTATTTGTCTTTCTCTGACTGACTTATTTCACTTAGTATGATACCCTCTAGCTCCATTTATGTCATTGCAAATGGCAAGATTTCATTCTTTATATGGCTGAATAATCCATTGTACAAATATATCATTCTTTAAAAATTTGTTTGACAGAGACACAGTGAGAGAGGGAACACAAGCAGGGGGAGTAAGAGAGGGAAAATCAGGGTCTCCACAGAGGAGGGAGCCCGATGTAGGGCTAGATCCCAGGACCCTGGGATCATGACCTGAGCTGAAAGCAGATGCTTAACAACTGAACAACTCAGGCACCCCCATATCATTTCTTTTTTATCCACTCATCAGTCAATGGACACCTGGGCTACTTCCATACCTTGGCTATTGTAAATAATCCTGCAATAAACATAGAGTGCATGTATCCCTTTGATTTAGTTTTTTTTTAATTTCTTGGGGAAATATCCAGTAGTGTGATTCCTGGATCATAGGATAATTCTATTTTTAACTTCTTGAGGCACTTCCATACTGTTTTCCAAAGTGGCTGCACCAGTTTGCATTCCCACCAACAGCCCAAGAGGGTTCACTTTTTTTGCATAGCCTCACCATCTGTTTTTTCTTGTGTTGATTTTCAGTCATTCTGACAAGTATGAGGTGAAATGTCACTATAGTTTTGATTTGCATTTCTCTGATGGTAAGTGATGATGAATACCTTTTCATGTATCTGTTGGCTATCTGGATGTCTTTGGAAAAATGTTCATGTCTTTGGTCCACTTTTTAATTGTATTATTCATTTTTGGGGTGTTGAGTTTTGTGTGTTCTTGATATAATTTGGATACTAACCCTTTAAAAGGTATATCATTTGCAAATATCTTCTCCCATTCTATAGGCTGCTTTTTTAGTTTTGCTGATTGTTTCCTTCACTCTGAAGAAACATTTTATTTTGATGAAGTCCCAGAAGTTTACTTTTGCTTTTGTTTCCCTTGCCTCAGGAGACATATCTACAAAGGAGTTCCTAGAGCCAATGTCAAAGAGGTTACTGCCTGTGTGATCCTTTAAGATTTTTGTGGTTTCAGGTCTCACATTTAGATATTTAATCCACGTTGAATTTATTTTTACCTATGGCATAAGAAAGTGGTCCCAGTTTTATTCTTTTGCATGTTGTTGTCCTGTTGTCCCAACACCATTTGTTGAAGAGGCTGCCTTTTTCCCATTGGATATTCTTTCCTGCTTTGTCAAAAACTACTTGACCATAATAGTGGGTTTTCCCTTCTGCTCCAGTGTCTATTTCTGTGTCAGTACCATACTCTTTTGATCACTACAGCTTTATAATATAACTTCACATCCAGAATTGTGATGCTTCCAGTCTTGCTTTGCTTTTTCAAGGTTGTTTTGGCTATTTGGGGTCTTTTGTGTTTCTGGACAAATTTTAGGATTGTTTGTTCTAGCCCTGTGAAAAATGCTCATAGTATTTTGATAGGGATTGCCTTGAATGTGTAGCTTGCTTTGGGTAGTATAGACATTGAGCTATATTTGTTCTTCCAGTCCATGAGCATGCATGCCTTTCCTTTTCTTTGTGTCTTCTTCAATTTCTTTCATCAGTGTTTTATAGTTTTCAGAGTGTGGGTTTTATCTCTTTGGTTAGGTTTATTCCTAGGTATCTTATGGTTTTGGGTGCAATTACAAATGGGATTGATTCCTTAATATCACTTTCTGATGATTCATTATTGGTGTATAGAAATGCAACAGATTTCTCTATGTTGATTTTGTATCCTGTGACTTTACTGAATTCATGTGTCAATTCTAGTGGTTTTTTTGTGGAGTCTTTAGGTTTCTATACATGGTATCATGTCATATGCAAGCAGTGACAGTTTTACTTCTTCCTTACCAATTTAGATGCCTTTTTATTTCTTTTTGTTGTCTAATTTCTGTGCCTGGGACTTCCATTACTATGTTGAAGAAAAGTGGTGAGAGTGGACATCTCTGTCTTGTTCCTGACCTTAGGTGACCAGCTCTCAGTTTTTCCCCATTGGAGTTGATATCAGCTGTGGGTTTTTCATATATAGCCTTTATTATGTTGAGTTATATTCTCTCTCAACCTACTTTGTTGGGGTTTTTATCATGAGAGGGTTTTTATCATGAGTGAATGTTGTACGTTGTCAAATGCCATTGCTGCATCTACTGAAATGAACATGTGCTTCTTATCCTTTCTCTTATTGATGTGATGTATTACGTTGATTGATTTGTGAGTATTGAACCACACTTGCAACCTGGGAATAAATTTCACTTGATCATGGTGAATGATTTTTTTAAATGTATCGCTGAATTCACTTTCCTACCTTTTTTAAAAAATATTTTATTACTTACTTACTTACTTGCTTATTTATAGCACAAGCAGAGGGAGGCACACAGGGAGAGGGACAGAGAGAATCTCAAGCAGACTCTGACTCTGGGCTGAACATGGAGCCTAATGCAGGGCAAGATCTCACAACCTTGAGGTCATGACCTGAGCCAAAATTAAGAGTTAGATGCTTAACTGATTGACCACCCAGGCAGCCCGAGTTTGTTAGTATTTTGTGGAGAATTTTTGAATCTATGTTTATCAGGATACTGGCTTACTGTTGTCCTCTTTTTCAGTGGTATTTGTATCCAGCTTTGGTATCAGGATCATGTTGTCCTCACAGAATAAATTTGGAAGTTTCCCTTCTTTTTCTATTTTGTGGAATAGTTTGAGAAGAATAGGTGTTAAGTTCTTTAAATGTTTGGTGGAATTCACTTGTGAAGCCATCTTATCCTGGACTTCTGTTTGTTGGGAGTTTTTCTTTATTGTTTTCTTTTGCTTTATTAGAGAGAAAGAGAGAGAGGGCATAAGAGCTTGAGTGGAGAGGGAAAGGCAGAGGGAGAGGGAGAGAGAATCTTAAGAGGGCTCCACACCCAGCATGAACCCAATGTAGGGCTCGATCTCATGACCCTAAGATCATGACCTGAGCTGAAATCAAGTTGGGCACTTAACCAACTAAGCCGCCCAGGCACCCCTGTTGGGAGTTTTTAGATTACTGATTCATTTCCTCACTGGTTATCAGTCTGCTCAAGTTTTCTATTTCTTCCTGTTTTAGTTTGGTAGTTTATATATTTATAGGAATTTATCCATTTCCTCTAGGTTTTCTGATTTGGTGGCATTATAGGTTTTCATAATTGCCTCATAATTGTCTCATAATTGTTTGTATTTCTGTGGTGTTAGTTGTTTTCTCCTCTGTTGTTTGTGATTCTATTTATTTGAGTTTTTTATTTTTGTCTTGATAAATCTGGCTACAGGTTTATCAATTTTATTATTATTTTTTTCAAAAAACCAGCTCCTGGTTTCCTTGGTCTATTCTATTGTTAGTTTGTGTTTTGATGTTTTTAGTTTCTATATCATTTATTTCTGTTCTACTGTTTATTATTTCATTCTTTCTGCTAGTTTGGAGTTTTGTTTTTTGTTCTTTGAGCTCCTGTAGGTGGAAATTTAGGTTGTTTATTTGAGATTTTTCTTGCTTCTTCAGGTAGCCCTATCAGCTTTCCTCTTAGAAGAACTTTTGCTGTATCCAAAGGTTTTGGACCATTGTATTTTCATTTACAATTGTTTCCATGTACTTTTTATTTCTTTTATTTCTTGGATGACCCATTCATTTTTTTTCATGGCATGTTATTTAACCTGAATATATTTTTTGTTCTTTCCAGACATTTTACATGGGCTCAACTTCTGATTTCATATCATTGTGGTCAGGAAAGATGCATGGTATGATTTCAATCCTCTTGAATTTATCGAGGCTTATTTTTTGGGCTAAGATACAATCTATTCTGGAGAATTTTCATATGCATTTGAAAAGAATATGTAATCCTTCTGTATTAGGATAGGATGTTCCAAATATATTTGTTAAATCCATCTGGCCCAGTGTGTCATTCAAAGCCATTTGTTTCCTTGTTGATTTTATGCTTAGATGATCTGTCTATTGATATAAGTAGGGTGTTAGAATCCCCTACTATTATTGTGCCATTATTGTTTATTTCCTTTATGTTTCCTTTTAATTGTTTTATGTATTTGTGTGTTCCCATGTCGAGTGCATAAATATCTACAATTGTTATACATTCTTGCTGGATTGTACCCTTTATAATTATATACTGTCTTTGTTTCTTGTTATAGTCTTTGTATTAAAGTATATTTTGTCCAAGTATTGCTGCTCTGACTTTCTTCTATTTTCCATTTGCATAATAAATGTTTCTCCATCTCTTCACTTTCACTCTGCAAGTAGCTTTTGGTTTATCCATTCTGTCACCTTGTGTCTTTTGATTGGAGCATTTTGTCAACTTACATTCAAAGTAATTACTGATAGATATATTTATTTATTGCCATTTTGTTTTGTCATTGTTTCTGAAGATTTTTCTCTGATATTTTCTTGTCTTTATCTCTTTCATGATTTGCTAATTTTCTTTAGTGATACATTTGGATTTTTTCATTATTCTTTGCTTATTTATTGGTGGCTTTTGATATATGGTTACCACTAGATTTATATATAACCTCTTCTGCATATATCAGTCTATACTAAGTTCATGATTGTTTAAGTTTGAACCCTTTCCTTTCTTCTCTCTTCACCACATTTAAGATGTATGTTATTTTGTTCTATATCCTTTCTTTGGTGAGTTTCTTGACTGACTTTTTACAGAAATATTAATTTTTACTTCTTTTGCGTTTCCTGCCTTTATACTGTCACTGTTGGTCTTTCCTTTCCACTCAAAGAGTCCCCCTTAATATTTCTTGCAAGGATGGTCTACTGGTCATGAATCCCTTTGGTTTCTGTTTATCTGGGAAACCTTTACCTATCCTTTTATTCTGAATGATAACCTTGTTGGATAGAGTATTCTTGGCTGCAGATTTTTCCCATTTAGCACTTTGTATGTATTATGCCACTCCCTTATGGCTCAGAAAATTTCTATTGAAAAATCTCCTGCTAGTTTTATGGGTTTTCTCTTGTAAGTTACTGACTTATTTTGTCTTACTGCTTTTAAATATTTTTATCACTATATTTTTCCAATTTATTTACAATATGTTTGGTGTTGGCCTGCTTTTGTTGATTTTGATGGAAGATTTCTGTGCCTCCTGGATATGTTATCTTCCTCAGATTTGGGAATTTTTCAGTTATTATTTATTCAAATAATTTTTCTGCCCCCTGTTCTCTCTCTTCTTCTGAGACCCCTATAATATGAATGTTATTACATTTGATGGAATCACTGAGTTCCTTCTATAATTGTTCTGCTTAATTCTTTTTCTTTTCTGTTCATCTTCATTATTTTCCATCATTTTGTCTTCTAGGTCACTAATTCATTCCTCTACTTCTTCCATCCTGATGTTCATTCCATCAGACATTTTTGTTATTTTGTTTATTGAACACTTTGTCTCTGCTATGTTAGTCCTTATCTCTGTGTTAGGGGTGTCACTCATGTCTTCCACTCTTTTCTCAGTCTAGTGAGTAATCCCTATGATCCTTGCATTTGATTCTCTTTCAGGCCTGTTATTTATATCTGTTTTGTTTAGATTCCTGATGTGGCCTTGTTCTGTTCATTTTGGGGATAAATATCTCTCTTTCCTCATTTTGTCACTCTGTGTTTTCAGAATGTTAGCTATGTCTTATGCTCTTGAAAGTAATGACTTTATGAAAAAGAGGTCTTGGAGTGCCCTGCAGTGCAGTGCCTCCTGTTCACTAGAATCTGGCACTTCAGGAGAGTATCCTATGTGTATTGCTTATCATGTGAGTCACCTGTCCTTTCAGTGCAGTCATCTGAACTGACTCTCTGCCTGTTGTGCTCTGTGCTTGCTCTCTGTGGTGTTAGTGGGACCCATGCAGGCCAGCTCTGAGAGGGTGTGCCCACCAGGGAATCTGGGAGTAGGACAGGGGTGTTAGCAACATTTGCTCTGGGCCATTAGTCCTATGCCAGATCCCCTGAAACACTGCAGTTACTGTGGAATGTGTGCCAGGGTGGCCAGGGGTGCTAGGGCAGCATGAGTGATGGCTGGGCCTAGCAGCAGCTGTGCACCTCATGGGTGGTTGAGGAATTTGTATGATTTTGACAAAATTTTGTCCTGAGCCCAGGGCTGAGGCTAGCAGTCTGGAAGTGGGCAAGTCCTCGGGAGAACTTGTGGGCATGTCACATTGCTGGCAGGTTACCCTGCCTCTCACAGATGGCTCTATGTGTATACTGGGTGGCGGAGGAGGAAAATAGCACCTGCCAGCTCCCTCATTTATGGAGAAATACCCCAACATGCTCTGAAGTCAGCATGAACAGATTTATCCCCAGTTTGCCCCCAGTGTTTTGTAAATTGCCACTTTTATGTTGCCTCTCTACGTAGGCTGCTGTCTCTTTAAGGGCAGTGGCCAAGTTCTCACTCACCCTTCTGGTTTACCCAGTACTGAGTCAGCTGAATTTTAAAGTTCCAGGCTTTATGCCCTACAGTTTTTATAAATTCATGGAATTCAGCTCCTCAGGTTTTTAAAGCTAAACATTATGGGAATCAGTCTTCCACTTATGAGCTTTCTGGTACAAGGGCCCATTTCTCTGACCTCTCCCTTTGTGCAGCTCCTTCCCTCCTGTGGACAGCCTCCCTCTACCTTTCTGACCTTCCTAAACTTTCAGATGCAGCTTCTTCTCTATATGTAGTTGTTGGGCTTGTTCTGTCAGTCTTCAGGTTGCTCTCTGGTTTTTGACTTGGATGTGGATGAAATCTAGTTGTAAGCATGGGGCAGAAAGAGCCTAAGGTCCTCCTACCATGCCATCTTCCCAAGCTCCAGAAATTTTTTTCCGTTTTAAATATCTAGAGTTTTTTTTTAATTTTCCTTTGACTAATACCAATGCCTACAGTGGCTTGACTGAGACTGTGCTACATCCTTTCCAAAAATCAAGTTAGACTTTGAAAACAATGTTGAGCCAGGAACTCCTCCCACATGAGTTAGTCCTGGCCTCTCTGGTTTCAAATTTCATAAAGAATACGTCTTAAAGACCAGAATATTTCCCTGCAACTGTTAATGCAGATGATGTTGCTCTTTTTCTGGAGGTCCAGGATGGCTTAATTGAAGTCTGGGCAATGAAATTCCTCCTCGGTATTTTTGCTGGGACTATTGGGTAAGATGCACTCTTACTCTTTGAGATCAAAGACACTAATGGACCATGTAAGCCTGGAGGTGACAGAGGTTGTTTTTAGCATCAGAAATCCATGGACAAAAAGCAAAGATAAAAGCAGAGCCAAGAGATAACTTTCTCCACAAATACTTGGTGATGTCATTTGAGGTCTGTATCATGCTATACCTACAGCTAGTTGTACTCTTCTACTTCCTCTCTTTTCTTATACTACTTTTGGTTGGGATTCTGCTATCTGTAACCAAGAGTCTTGACTGTGGCACTCAAACTCTACATTTCAAATATCACCTTAGGAACACTTTGATGCAAACAGGCCAGATATATTAAATACGTTTATACTAGGTGAAGTCATGGAATTTACAAAGATGTACAAAGATTTACAAAGATGTATAATCAGATTTCAATTTCAAAGGTGTAATGCAGATTATAACTTTATGCTTCACAATTCATAAATTTCTGGAAGGCCGTAGGTAAATTACAGAAGTCAAACCTATTTGACTTGACTGTATCTGATCTGGAAGATACTCCCTGCCCCCCCTTTTTTTCCTGGCTCCTCTGGAGATTTTCCTTGATGATTATTTGGGCTTTCTGAAAATAATCCAGGGCTTGGAATCAGAAGTCACATATAGCACTGTTAAGGACCATTGCCATAAGGAGTGCACAAGGATTGAGTGAAGAGATAAGATAACTGTGGTCTAAGATAATCCTGTCCAGAGTCTCTTAGTTCATATTCTTTGGTTTTGAGGAGGACATGTAACAAAATATAAAGAACATGGGATTTGGAATCACATAGGCCTATTTTCCAGTTCTACTTTGCCACTTCCTGGTTGGGTAGCACTGAAAAAAGTGACTTCACTTCTCTGAGCCTCAGTTACTCCAACTACAAAATGAGGAATGTACCCTATGAGGTTGTCTGTGAGGAGTAAATAAAATGTCAACACCTATGGTTGAGGTAACTGCACTGACTTTGTAACAGCGATCTGTTATTCTTGCTCCCTACTTTTCATTATCCACACAGTAAATAAAAAGTTAAAATTTAATTTTATTGAGTTATAATTTGCATGCGATACATAATTCAGTTCAATAACACAATCTGAAGGCATGACTTGTAAGTTTAGACAGATGTATGCACCCATGAAACCACCACTACAATCAAGATACACAACGTCTTCATCATCCTCAGAAGATCCCTCCTGTCCTTTATTGGTCTATCCCTTATTTCACCTCTAGCCCCACAATCAGAGTGACTTTTTAAACATGTAACTCAGATCCTGCTACTTCTCTATTTCATGCCCTATGATAGCTTCCTATCCCTAAGGAAATTAAACCTAAATTCCTTACCATGTCCATTCATGGTCCCTTGTATTATGAAATTTGCTATTTTTTCCTATCCTCCTATCACTTACTATGTTTAAACCATGCTGATCTCCTCTGTGTTCACGGAAACTGTCAAGCCCTTTCTCACCTCTAGGCCTTTGCTGTGTCATTCAGTTGACTGTAGCCTCCATAAAATAGAGATCATAAATCTTTTTTTAATTTTAATTTCAATTTTTTTCAGTGTTCCAAGATTCATTGCCCATTCCCCACACTCAGTGCTCCATGCAATAGGTGCCCTCAGAGATCATAAATCTTTTATTCCTGATTGTATATGTCTCATTCAGTTGACTGTAGCCTCCATAAAATAGAGATCAAAAATCTTTTATTCCTTATTTTATCTGCAGTACTTAGGACATAGTAGACACTCAACAAATATTTGTTGAATGATTTAAGGATGCTTTAACACACTTAGAAGAGTGCCTGGCACATAACATGGATGTGATAAATACTTGTTTCCTCTGCCAACCCCTATCTCATCTTCCTCAATGTGAGAAAGGTCATATATTAAAAACTCAAAGCTAACATCATATGCAATTGTGAAAAACTGAAAGTTTTACCTCTAAGATCTAAAACAAGACAAAAATGGCAGGTTTTTACCAATTCTATTCAAAATAATATTGAGAACTATTGTCAAAGCAATGAGACACACAAAAAAACAAATTTAAAAATCTTATTTTCCAATAAAAAGTGGAAAAATTTGCAAAATTATCTTTGTTTGCAGATGACATAACCTTTTACGTAGAAAGCCCCAAAATTGCCCACCCCTACACACACAGCACACACAGCACACACACACATATAGACACACACAAATTGCTTTTAGGGATCATAAATGAATTCAGCAACATTGCAGGACACAAAATCAACAAAGAAAAATCAGTTGCATTTTATAAACTAGCAACAAACCAAAAAGAAATGGAGAAACAATTCTACTTACAATAGCATTAAAAATAACAATACTTCAGGAGAAATTTAACTAAAGAAACAAAAGACTTATACATTGAAAACTACAAAACAGGGTGCCTGGGTGGCTCAGTGGATTAAAGCCTCTGCCTTCAGCAGGCCTCGAGCTCTCTGCTTGGCAGGGAGCCTTCTTCCTCCTCTCTCTCTGCCTGCCTCTCTGCCTACTTGTGATCTCTCTCTTTCTGTCAAATAAATAAATAAAATCTTTAAAAAAAGAAAACTACAAAACATTGCTGAAAGAAATTAAAGAATAAATGAAATAAATGAAAAGATATATAACTTTTTTTTTCTTTTTTTTATTGTTACTAAAATTTTTTTTCCAGTGTTTCAAGATTCATTCCCCATTCCCCACACCCAGTGCTCCACGCTTTAGGTGTCCCCAGTACCCACCACCAGGCTCTCCCATCCCTCCACCCCCCTCCCTCCAAGTCCCTCAGTTTGTTTCTGTGTTCAAAGTCTCTGTTGTTTCGTTTCCCTCCCTAGATT
>PITA01012103.1:0-63618 GCA_004023965.1 Spilogale gracilis | reverse complement strand
AAACCTAAATTACCTCTTTGAGACAGGTCATTAATTCTTACAGACAAACTGGATGTAGTTGCACTAAAACAAAGATCCCCTGCTCTTTCCAGGAAATAATAAATTACTTCAAACTAGGAAAGAGCTTAGATTTTAGCTCAATCCAGAATATGACTCCAAATTTACTCTGGTAAGAAGACTGTAATGATACAAATATAGAAAGTGAAATAATGATTGGATTATAGCCACAACTTTCCACACATTTATGTAATAAGACCAACATAACATTTTTCCATAAAAGCATAATTAGATCATACCTGAAATAGAGTTACCATCCATCTTTTATATTATAGAAGTAGCTACTTATTTGATTGTATCACCAATCAATGAAAATTCATCTATTTGATATCAAATGATTATAGTTATTTTATATTCCTCTTGTGTAGGATATTATCCATCCTGACATAAGTAGTAACAAGTTTATTTGTAATGTGTTCATTTGGAAATTGCTTTTGCTTGTGGCCCTTCTGAACATGAATAGAAAGGTTAAATTTCACCATGATCAAAGGAATACTGCTTTCTGAAGTAATGATGATTTTACTGTCCATGCTATTATATAAAACATCAACTAATCTGAAATTCTATAGTATCATATATACCACCATTATATAACTGATTTTTCCATCTAATTTTAAAATATTGTATTATTGGGAATGGAAATAGCTCAGTCTTCCAGATCTTCTTCTTCTTGTTTTTTAGCAGTATTTTGTGCTAAGTATCCTGCAAACAGCAAAGAATATGTTTAATGAAAGAAGTAGTCATTGTTCCTGGAAATCTATTCCTTCTAGATTTAGAAGGAATACGTTTAATATATTATCATTTAAACAGTAAGTTAGATATTTATATCATGGAATTAGAGGTTTGGGAAAGTGAATATACCTAGATTCATAAGCAATGGAGAAATTAGTTTAAAACAGGAGGGTATTTTTTGTGATTAAACTAAACAATATTTTCCTGATCATGTTATCAGCATCCTGATGATAAGCATAAAAATAAGACCAATATTAATAAATTAAATCATGTTCTAAATGATTAGTGTTGGTGAAAATATATACAATTTGGGCTTTGGATGTTTAGAGGAATTTTCACGAAATTGAGAAAATGGGCTGGTCTTTCTGGTAAGAAAGTAGATCAAAAGGACAATTACAGACATACCTCATTTCATTGCTCTTCATTTTATTGTGCTTCACAAAGACTACATTATTTTAGAAAATGAAGGTTTGTGGCAACCAAGCGTCAAGAGAGTCTGTTGGTATATTTTCCAACACCATATGCTCATTTTGTTTCTCCGTGTTACATTCTCATAAATTTCAAGTATTTCTAACCTTTTTGTTTTACTGCATTTTTTATGGTTATCTATGATCAGTGATTATGACTCACTGAAATTTCAGATGATAGTATTTTTTAGTAATAAAGTATTTTTTAGTTAAGGGTGTACATTTTTTTAGACATAATGATATTGCACACCTTAATAAGCTGCAGTATAATGTACGCATAACTTTTATATGCCCTGGAAACTAAAAAATTCATTTGACTTGCTTTATTGGGATATTTGTTTTATTGCAGTGGCCTACAACCAACAATGTGTCAGAAGTGTGCCTCTATTTCCAAATATATGTAGAAATATGCAATAGTGTTGAGAGTGGAAATCAGAGAAGAATCAAAATATTTGAATGAGGGGCGTCTGGGTGGCTCAGTTGGTTAAGCGACTGCCTTTGGCTCAGGTCATGATCCCGGAGACCGGGGATCAAGCCCCGCATCGGGCTCCCTGCTTGGTGGGAAGCCTGCTTCTCTCTCTCTCACTCTCCCTGCTTGTGTTCCCTCTCTCGCTGTGTTTCTCTCTGTCCAATAAATAAAATATTTAAAAAATATATTTGAATGAAATAAAAAATTTGAAAGAACAAAATGAGGTGTATCCCAATAGAAATCAGTTGTGTGGACCCTGGAATACCATGTTAAGAAACCCATTGCTCATAGCAACACAATTGCACATTTCTACATATATTTAGAAAGAGAGGCACACTCTCTTCCAGAGAATCATAAAGGAAAGGAGGGAAAACTGAATGGGAAGAAATCAGAGAGGCAAATCATGAGAAACTCTTGACTCCAGGAAACAAACTGAGGGTTATGGAAAGGAAGATGGGTGGGGGGATGGGATAACTGGATGCCAGGTATTAAGGAGGGCATGTGATGTGATGGGGGTTATATGCAACTAATGGATTATTGAACTCTACATCAAAACTGGGGGTTATATGCAACTAATGGATTATTGAACACTACATCAAAAATTAATGATGTACTATATGTTGGCTATTGAATTTTAAAAATTGCTTTTTATTACAGAGTAGTTAATAAGGTGCTGGTGTGAATTGAAATCAGAAACATGACATGATAAGGCGATTTAGAAACATTAATTGAGTGGTAGCTGAGGAAATAAATTATATTACTATTTACAACAAGAAAAAATGACAACTGTAGACTGAACAGTGTGGGGAACAGAAAAGATTAATGAGTGAAAATATGGAGTGAACTGAAATTGGAAATCAACACTGGGAAAGCTTACTAGCTTTTTCATGCATGGGCTTGATAATTTTATACTGAGACGTTGTCACAAAGGAATAGTTTCAGAAATTTTAAAAAGAATAGACATTGCTTCAGGGTAATTTTTCTGGGAGAGTTGTCAAAATAAATAAGGAACTTGTAATCCCCAAAAGACAAAACATGTTTTTGTCTCCTTGGCACAGATATGGTATATAAACAATAAAATATCTACATATATCTGTCATTCTTGACTGATAACTAGATGCATTAACTTGGATGCCTACTCATATGCCAGGTTTATACATTCTCTGCAGGTTCAAGTAGATCACTGTTCAATTATGATGATACATAAAATGTGCATGTTGCCTTACATAATCAAGTATTTGTAGATTCCTTTCTATATTCTTTGCTTTTCATTTGCTTTTACTTTCTCCAGTATTTTAAAGATTTTATTTATTTATTTGACACAGAGAGAGAGATCACAAATAGGCAGAGAGGCAGGCAGAGAAAGAAGGGGAAGCAGGCTCCCTGCTGAGCAGAGAGCCCAATGTGGGACTCCACCCCAGGACCCTGAGATCATGACCTGAGCCAAAGGCAGAGGCTTTAACCTCTGAGCCACCCAGGCGCCCCTGCTTTCTCCAGTTTCTTAATAACTTTTTCTTTACTTCCCAATGATAAAGAGAGAAATATCATTAAAAAAGAAACTCAAATCAACAACCTACAATATTAATTAACTGCTTGTTTAACTTAGTACCATAAAAATGTATGAATTATCATTAGTATATAGTATTTCAAATCTTATAAATCCCTCTTTTTAGGAAGTCTACAGGAATTTTGCACAGTAAACGTACTTAAAAAGGCATATAAGTAATCAATTATTGGATTTAACTTATGATTCTGTCACAAAATCTAGAGGAAATAGGGAATAATACTTTGGTACCAAAGTTGCTGATATATAACAATGTTGAAAGAATTAAAAAGTAATTGTTATATTTTTTTCAATTTCAAATACATATGCTAAAATAACTATATTTTATCATAATTTATTTTTGTAGTTTTTATAATAATCATATCTATTAAAATTTCATCAAATAATTTGAATATACTTCAAACTTATAAATTATTTAACCATACTATGACAACATCCATATATATACTTCAAAATATACTATATTTTAATAGTTATTTCATACTCTCTACACACACAGATACACATAAACACACAGACACACACAACCTTTCAATGATTCAGACACTATATTATGTATGTAATTATATACATATACATGAAATTTATACATGTCGATATATAATTTGAAAGCAAGTTGTAGAGTTTATGACACTTAAACCATAAATACCTAGGTATGGTTTTTAACTATCAGACAATTTTCTTACGTAGCCGTAGTAGCATTACCATATGTCAGAACATAATCTGCAATTCTATAAAAAATTAACAATGCTCGAATATATTATATATTCAAATCAGCTCCTCTGATTATTGACTTAAAATGCCTTTGTAGCAGTGGCTGTTCCACCTCCTCCTTATCCTCCTCTTCCTTTTCACTCTACTTTTTAACAATTGGCTGTTATTTATCTTTGATGCCTTTTGATATAGATTAGTCCCTAAACCTTCTATTTATTTTTTTATTTTTCTAAAATATTTTATTTATTTATTGGACAGAAAGAAACACAGCTAGAGAGGGAACACAAGCAGGGAAAGTGAGAGAGGGAGAAGCAGGTTTCCCTCTGAGCAGGGAGCCCGATTCGAGGCTCGATCTGGGAGTCTGGGATCATGATTGAGCTGAAGGCAGATGCTTAATGACTGAGTCACCCAGGCACCCCATAAACCTTCTATTTATAAATAGTATTAATTTATTAAAAAGACCAGACCATGTATCTTAAAGCATTTTCCATATTCAGAATTTGTCAGATTAGAAAATGGGTTACATACTCATTGTCCAGTAAATGTCTTCAATTATCCCTAGCTAGTGATACTGCTTTGCTAAACTTCTGTTTGTTTTTCGACAAGACACCTGGAAAAACCTCATTTTCATATCTCACTTTATGTATGCTTTTGAAAAGCAAACTAGGTTCTCTTATTTTGCATAAAGTATGAAGGAAGTGGTATGAAAATCAGGTTTCCAGGTCCCAACACTTAAATTGTATTTTCATTAATGTTTTCTCATTTTCTTAGCCCCTTAGTTATTTCCCAATAAAACTACACACTCTTAAGATCATTTTCAGAATTTACATTATTGCCTTAAATAGATGTCTAAAATTGTAGTGACTTCTATTTTTACACTAGACAGCTTAGATATTTGTACATCTCTCCCTTATAGCTCTCAAAGAGTATGCAATTTTGATTGGCTATATTGCAAACAGTTTTCTATTTGTTTGCTTAAATTTAATGTTAATTAAATACTGATTGCAATACTAAGAATGTTCATTATGTATTTATTCTTTGGTTAGTTTCTAAAAAATCTTTATTACTCAGGATATCTTCTAAATATACTAAAGTATTAGACACATCGGTTTTTTTTATTACTAGAATGCCTTCATAAATTTGTATTTGAAACATTGATTTTATTTATCTAGAAGCCTTACATTTTTAAATCTCCAATAAGTAAGAGCTAATTCTCAGTTACCCACAATATGTGATTGGCAAGGTGGTGCTGAAGCATTTTTCTGCAGTTAATACTGAAATATCTAATAGTAAAGTTTCAATTATTTTAGAAGTAAATAACAGTGCAAAGAAGTAATGATGGTAAAGGTAGAAAACTGCCTTGGATCTCCCAAGTCAGCGCTTTTCTTTCTCTATTCCGTACACCTTTGTATTGACAAGAAGCCAGACCTTTACTCACCCTATGAATTAGGAAAACAAGAGTGCTGCAACCTTAAATATAAAAATGTTGTCATTTATATCCCACACACCCACTGCTTTAGAAAGCCTATAGTTTTAAATTAAAAAGAGCTAAAATGTGAAAATATAATAATGAAACACTTATAAACAGTTATAAATGAAAAAATTGTAAATGGTACTAAAATGTTCAGAATATACAGTAATTATATGAAAAGTTTGTAAAAGCAGTATCTGAATTTGTGCATTTCCTAAGAGATGGATCTGCTATTAAGTTTACTAAGAGCATTGTCAATGGTGATTGTTTTCTTTTTAGAAGAGATAAACTTCATCAGCCATTTATAATCATATTTTTAAGGTTATTTTTTGTTAAGTTAGAAATTGTTAACTATAATTTAGCAAATTGAGATAGTCAAAGTGTATTAACTTTACTAGATACAGCACATTGATACTAGTTTATTTGACTGCTTAGAATATACCCATTTGATAAAAACAAATTTGGTTACTGTTTTTAAATTCTATTTAAAAATATTTCAGAAATTATTTCTTTTTCAAACTTTAAATACAGGTATATGAATAAATAGACCTTGATAACAGACCCAGCGATATACATTTTTTCTTTCTTTGAATTTCCTGAATATCTTGTAGAAGAAAGTGAGACAATTTATCTGTGATAAGCATATGCATATGACTAGCTTTACCCTGCATAAACTTACTAGCAATATTTCCTTCTGTACCTTGGCTAGTCACATTTTTCATGTTCCAACAATATTTTACTTTAGCTTTGAATAAAATCTTGGGAATTTGGAAATAAAGAAAAATATTTTTTTAGGAAGTGTATGCAGACCCCTGTCATCTGTTTATAACCTCTGTGTAGCATTTTGCACATTTTAATATTTCTCCTCTTCAGTTAAATATTATCAGCAATCTAAATTATGCTTTAAGATCATAACTTTATTCTATCGAATTAAAGATGCTCCAACAGTCAATTATAAGCAGTCGCAGAGATCCTCCAGGAGAACCCTAAATAAAAGGCACATTCACATTTCTTCCCTAATGAGATAGCTCATCCCCAGTGAGACTTTTCTAATGGAATCAATCTGCTCTTCTTTTTGCCTGGATCACAAGGATACCTAAAAAAGATATTGCTTTTTCTCTTTTGTTGTTCTTCAAGTTGGAGACATGCCTGTTTTATTTTTTTACAGTATATTCACATTCTTTCCTGCAGTCATTATTTTTTCCAATTCATTTAATTCATTCCCAAAGGAATTCAACACTAGACATGACTTGTTCATGAGTAAACACCCAGTTTTTTAAAAGTTATGCAAAACCCTGAGTGATTTTCCATATATGATGAAAGAGTGTCCAAGCAAATGGGGTTTTGTGTATACACAGGCAAATTATTCTACTACTCATCTTTCCCTGAATGTGAATAATTATGTGGTAAGAGTGTCATAGAAAAAGAGCATTAGTTCCAAAAATTATGAATCTGGAGCATTTGCTTTAAATATAGTGCTCATAACATCTCCAGACAACCTTCATTGGCATGCCTAGTTCTCTAGTTAATTTCACCTCCTTTTGTAGACCTTTATATTGCTCGGATAGAATTATACATTTGTCTTTACCAAGCATTTAAAAAAAATAATTTATTTTATTTTTTCACTGTTCCAAGATTCATTGTTTCTACCCCACACCCAGTGCTCCATGCAATTCGTGCCCTCAATACCTACCACCAGCCTCACCCATCCCTCCACACCCCCCAGGAAGCACTTTTGAATTTTTATGAAGGTATCTATATCCATAACCTCAAAACTAAATGATATAAAATACCAATAAAACTATGTGATTTTTTGGGTGAGGATACACTGAAAAAAAAGGACACCTTTTAATTGTTTCTCTCTTACTATTTTAAGCCAATGCATAGTCTTAACAATTATAGAGAAACTACTAAAGAAAGGACCACTTGTTCAAAGAATATATTGGAAATGCTAAGAATTCTACCATTGCTTTATCCATTTATACTTACCAGCAAATGTGAGCTACATGATTGGCAAGTCTCAGTAAAAAACTGAAACACTGGACTCCTTCACCATATTTTAAATTGAAGAAAGCTTTTCCATTCTTCTAATGTTTCTCTCAAGTTGTCATGGTGTTTTTTATTTGCTATTTAATGCCCTATAAATGAAGAAAAATAAAATTTTATGTTATTAGTATATGTTTACTATTCATCTTTATAGCATGACAGTTTTTTTTTTTTTTTTAAAGATTTTATTTATTTGACAGAGAGAAACACAGCCAGAGAGGGAACACCAGCAGGGGGAGTGAGAGAGGGAGAAGCAGGCTTCCCACCGAGCAGGGAGCCGGATGTGGGACTCGATCCTGGGTCTCCGGGATCATGACCTGAGTCGAAGGCAGTCGCCCAACCAACTGAGCCACCCAGGCGCCCCTCATGACAGTTTTTTAATGAGAATATGAGAGCATTTAACTCATCTGCAATAACTTAAAATTATGCCACTTGTATTACATAGCTTGTAAATGCATATGCATTTCTTTCTTACCCAAACAGTGGAAGCACAGCACAGAAATGAGGTTGACAGGCTTTGTTTCATTTGTTGATATACGTGCATTCTACCAACACACTGTAACTTTGGCTTACTGGTGAGTAAAGGACTGAGAGGAGAAAGAATATGAGTTGCCCTATCTTTTCCTCTCCTTCTATGACTACATTTTCAGTTTAAGTGGTTGGTGTAGGAAGTAACACGAAGAAGAGAAGATATGATAGAGTCTCTTGGAGGATTTGAGTTTCAGAGAATGCAATTACCTTCTTTCTGCATTTGAAGCAAATTCTAGTTCTAAGAGAAATCATATCTCTTGGAGAGCTGTTGAAGTCCCATTCACTCAGCCATAGATATAACACACTTTGTACTCACTTGGTGTTTTGCTGAACTATTGTGCATTGTGACTGCTTTGGAATTTGGTGTTCCTGGAGAATCACCAAAGCTATAAGTAAAAAGGTTGGCAAAGAACACAGGATGCAAATATTATATATATCTCCACTATCCATGCACTTGGATTATTGGCCCACTGGATTTCACTTATAAATCACAAGGTCAAAAATAAAACTAAGAATTTCAGACAGCACAGCCACACAGCAGAGCAAGTGCAGGCCTTCCTGGACTCCAGGCTCTATACAATTATATTAATGTACACCCTTAGAGCCAGACCTGATTAAAAAAGAGACAGTGTTTTTTATATAATATGACTTGCTTTCATGAGCCCATGTCTTCTCACTTCCTGGGCAGCGCATTTTAGTAAGTTTTTTCTGCCTTCTGTTATTGTAAGATCACCATAATTGCGAAAAATAATCTACGATCTGGGCATTAGAAAGCAGCTTTGGGTGTTATAATGAATAAGCTGCTTTTCATCTATTTCCACTACTTTTGCCGTGGCATTCACCTGGACCATGTCTTTTCTGGTGCTACTGGGTGCAAAGCCTCCTTTGATTCTCAAATAGTCCTCCCATCTTTTCTAAAGGCCACAAAAGTAAACATCTGACTGTGAAGTCTGAAGAAGAAAAGTTTTCTTATATAAACTTAAAAAATATGTTTATTTTCAGTCTGTCTCATGCCCTTGACTTCAGGATAATAAGTGCCAAACTTGCTAAGACTTTCTGGACTTCTGTAATTTAAACTGACTCATTCTTAATGACATCTATCCCCCAGTAGGTAGATATGTTTAAGCTGCTATGTCCGTTATGATCTGGTTAATACCTTTTCATATTCACTATGTTGCTAATATCTCTAATTGCCTTGCTTTTCCTTCATGCTTTTATAGCTTTCATAACTTTTATAGCATTAATTATTCTTCTACTATGATGTCTCAGTATTACTTGAATGCAACTTTTTTGTTTGCTTGTTTTTGTTTTTGATGCTTCCTGACAATCTTCCTGAATCCAAAATATGAAATAATGAAAAATATTATAAAGGATCACTGGTGCTTTCTCTCTGAGGAAAATGTGTTGGCAGATTTCCTTTTTTGCAAAGCATATAAAAATTCAGACTATCGGTTTGAACATCTTAAAAGGGAATTTCCAGTGGCACTCAGACTTCAACATTTTTCCTTACAGTGACACTATGATTTCATCTATTGTAAGCTTACTTGTTATTTTTCTCTTGAAATTCCTTTAAATGGATCTTTTGTGTGTGATCTAATTATCTAATGAAGATTAAATTAATAAGATCCATACAATTTTGAATTTTACAAAATGAATTCATTACAGTATGTAAGTGGGGATCAGCAATATTAATGGTATCAAATATTATCACTGAATTTTAGTCCAGGTATGATTTAAAATGTAATGGAAATTAAGTTTTCATTCAAACACATTTAGTTGTGAAAATGAAAATATATGAAGATAGTGTAGAGGAATTTACCAATTTAGTGGACATATGTCATGTTATAATTACATTTAATTTTGCTTTCCAAAACTATGCCCCCTTTATTTTTTTTTTCAAATTCTGCAGGTTGACTTCTCCTCTTAATCATGGCATCTCTGCTGCCTTACAAATTTTAATTGCAATTGGTTAAGTCTAGTTTCAATTATCCATGATGTTAATATTCAGCTCTTCACAATCGAGTAACTAAAACCATATTTCTAATTATATGTCACTGGTCCACAGAGTTCACTGATCCATTAGGCATGTTCTATATTAAAATCGTAACCCTCAAAAGTTATGGTTGTAGACAATTCTCTTGGGATGTAAGGATGGGCCGTTAAAGGTATTCATAGTGCACATACGTTACAAGAGTTTGCAAAATGGATTATCTGCAATGTGCATTGTGAGACATGAGAAGGGTTGGGCTCAGTTAACTTAGAATTTGAAATGAACCGCACCTACTGGAAAGCACTAGAATGAAACTTATATGTAAGCATTTGTGTTCACAGAATTATTTACAATAGCCAAAATATGGAAGCAACTGAAGTGTTCATTAATAAATAAGTGGATAAAGAAGTGGCATACACATTACTCAGACATAAAAAAGAATAATTCCTTGCCATTTGTGGCAATGTGGATAGACCTAGAGAGTAAGTCATACAGAGAAAGGCAAATACCATATGATTTCACATATATGTAGAATCTAAAAAGCAAAAAACAAAACAAAACAAAACAAAAGACAAAAAGCAGAGGACTCAGAGGATACAAAGAAACTGAGGCTGTCAGTGGGGAGAAGGGTGAGGGCTGGGCAAAATGAGTAAAGGGGAGTGGTAGATACAAGCTTTCAGTTTTGGGATGCATAGATCACAGGCATTAAAGGTGCAGTATAGGAAATATAGTCCATGGTATTGTAACAGTGTTGTATGATGCCATATGGTAGCTATACTTGTGATGAGCATAGCATAGCATAGTACAACACACTATGTTGTACACCTGAAACTATGTAACATTGTGTCAACTATACTTTTCATTTAATTAATTAATTATTTGAGAGAGAAAGATATAGAATGAGAGTGGGGCCTAAGGGCAGAGGGAGAAGGAGGGGAGAGAATCTCAAGCTAACTCCCCACTGAGTGCAGAGTAAAATGTGGCACTTGACCTCAGGACCCCAAGATCAGACCTAAGCCAAAATCAGGAGTCGGATGCTCAATGAACTGAGCCACTAAGGTACCCTTTGGTTATACTTTAATATAATATTTAAAAATAATAATAAATCTCATAAGATTTAAATATGAAAAAGGAAATAGAGAGTAGTTGATGAAATTCCAAAAATAAGGATAGGACATTGCAAATGCTATGGTAGTGTAATAAGACTTGAAAATAGGAAGTTTCTTTATTTTTTAAGATTTTATTTATTTATTTGACAGAGAGAAACACAGCTAGAGAGGGAACATAAGCAGGAGGAGTGAGAGAGGGAGAAGCAGGGAGCCCGATGCGGTGCTCGATCCCAGAACTCTGGGATCATGACCTAAGCCAAAGGCAGATGTTTAAGGGCTGAGCCAACTAGGAGCCCCAAAATAGGAACTTTCTTTTTAAGATTTTAGTTATTATTTGGAAGAGTGAGAGAGAGTGCACATACACAAGTAGGCCAAGGGGCAGGCAGAGGAAAGAAGGAGAAGCAGGTTCCCCCCTCAGCAGAGATCCCAATGAGGGGCTCGATTCCAGACCCCGGGATCATGCCTGAGCAGAAGTTAGACCTTAACTGACCGAGCCCCCAGCCACCTGAAAATAGAAAATTGATAGGTAGCCCACATTCATTTGCAAAGTTCAGTGAAAAGTTTAGAATTATAATCAGAGGCTGATTAAATGTAGGTATTCATAAGTCAAATCTCTTTTCAAAATTCACACAAGAAATTTAAAATTAGAAAGTAAGGGCACCTGGGTGACTCAGTGGGTTAAGCCTCTGCCTTCAGCTCAGGTCATGATATCAGGGTCCTGGGATCAAGGCCGCATCAGGCTCTCTGCTCCACAGGGAGCCTGCTTCCTCCTCTGTCTCTCTGCCTGCCTCTCTGCCTACTTGTGATCTCTCTCTCTGTCAAATAAATAAAAATAAATAAAAAATCTTTAATATTAGAAAGTAGGTATTAGATTTGGATAAATCATAAATTTGAAAACAAAGGACTCATTTAAAAAATGCTCCAATATTTCTCTCGGAGTAGTTTCACTTACTTTGTGTTACGAATTTACAAACAGCCTTCATATATATTTGACTAGAAACTGAAAATCAAATGTGCTGATTTCAGTATAATGCTAACAAATTTCCCTACTACATGAGGTGGCACAAATATAATCATTACCCCACAACTGAAATAGTTGTTTCTTAGTTACTTGTTTGTGTTTGTGTGTGTGTTTTCTTTCTGAAAGCTAAGCTTTGTTTTTATTTTTTTTCCTTAAATTTCAGGCATCCTATGGTTATTGGTGTTGATTACTTCACATTACTGTTACCACGCTTCAAAGCAAACACCAGATTTCTTTAAAGACCAAAATATTTGTTGATCCAATTTTGAATTTATAATTTTCAAAGTTTGTTGCATTATCTCAAAGCTTCACCAATTCATTTTAATTCAGGTTCAGTATTTCAAAACTGTGTTTTAAGTTTTCCCCACACTTTCAGTCCTCTGCATTCACTGTTACTAATTAAAATAGTAATTACTTACATAATAAGTGTAATAGGCATTTTTAAGGCCCAAAGATTGGCATTAAACCATTTTCTATTAGTGCACAGTTCTATCCCAGTGTATGAAGATTTTGATTTTGATACAAAGATTTACATTTTTATTATAATACAGAGCTTTAAGTTATGATATTATAGTGAAGAATGGTAAGCTCTGATGACAGGGCAGTTTTCAATCCTATTCTTCAAAAAAAAATTTTTTAAAATTAACAAAGTTCAACCATGCTGCAAGCATAGTCAGTTCTTGGCTTTGAAGGTGTAATAACAAACCAAAGTGTCGCTCCCTGGTTTCAAGGCATGTATAATAAAGTGGAGGATACAAACAATAAGGATAAATAGAAAAACAGGTACATTAAAATAGTGGTAAGACTGGCATTGTATCTTTTACTAGAGTTTTATAAATATCAGGCAATTACTAAATGCTTTTAAGTGTATGACTTATGTCTAATAATGTTCTCCGATTTGAAAATTATACTTCTTTGGAAATGCCGCTGTATTTTGGAGAGCACTATATAACAAAATTATCAACAATGATAATGCACTCTAAAAGATACCTTCTTTATTTTAAAATAAATAGCCTTTTAGGAAGCTCATTTTAAAGTTGGAGTGGTGAGGATAGTTAAGTATTACTCTTAAATTATTCAGCTATACTTAATACTAAATCTGATCCAGTCAACGAAAGACAAAGTAATCTTAGTTCAGCTAAATTGCTTCTACTATACTTTTATAAGTCTGGAAGAGGTAAAAATAAAGTGTTTGAAAGACAACAAGGTCATATTCAGAGATGTCAGGCATTTGATGCCCAGCATAGAACATTGGTAGAACTTTGATTGCCACCAATTTTCTTTGTTTATGACATCTGCTTCCTGTGGTATGGAAAATGGGACAGATGCAGACATAAAGTGTAGGACAAATATTAATTGTGACAGCCAGTGTTCCTGAGGTTTTGAAACAACAATTTTAAAAAGTTAGCAAATAATCATAGGCAATAACTGAATCTGTTAAAACAGAGAAGTTGATAAAACAAACCAAAGAAACCCTTGGTGTTAATAAATCAACTTTTCCTTTTAAATTATAAGACATGGAAAGTTTATAGATAGTTAAATCATAATGAAATTACTTATATTTATAATTTCACATGGTTTCAAATGAAATAGTGTGGTTTAATTAAAAAATGGGAAAAAGAATTTATTAGTTAATACCCAGGTTCCTATGGTACTACTCTTATAATTTTCCTTAAAATAGAAGAGATTACAAAATTAATTCTATTTTAGTCATTGTTAAGTAAACAACAATCACTACTAAATTTTTGCAGGGGGTGCCTGGGTAGCTTAGTTGGTTAAGCAATTGTCTTCAGCTCAGGTCATGTTCCCAGAGTCCTGGGATCGAGTCCCACATCAGGCTCCCAGCTCCATGAGGAGTCAGCTTCTCCCTCTGACCTTCTGCCCTCTCATGCTCCCTCTCTCCCTCTCTCAAATAAATCAATAAAATCTTGAAATAAATAAATAAATATTTTTTTTTCTAAATGAATACATGTATTGATCTTTAAGAATGCAGACTTTAGATTCAGGAAGATTGCTTAGACTCTTTCAGGGCCTGGGACAAGGCTGCCTTAGCAGGGCTTCTCCACTTAGCAGTTTTGTGACTTTTATTCCCTTTTTTTTTTTAGACAGTGTGGCACATGTGTGCATGAGCCCAGGGTAGGACAAGGGAGTTGCACAAAGGGAGAGGGAGAATTTTAAATAGGTTCCACACTTAGCATGGAGCCCGATGGTGGCCTGAGCTGAAGTTGAGTCAGATACTACCTTAATTGATTGAGCCACCCAGGCATCCTGTTTATTCATATTTTTTAACAATGGTCTTTTAGCTTCTGTATGAGTATAAGATTCTGTGGAGTCAAATGAGATGATACTTATATATTTATATTTATGAATATAAAATATAACAAAAATACAACTGGCATAGAGTATGTGTTTAATAAATGTTTACTGAAGATTAAATGAATGTACTATTTTTAAAATGAAAGAGGAGGCACTTTAAGTATGATAATGACAAAACTTATCTTTCAAGATTCTAAAGTGGAGATATTGGTATTCCAAACATGTAAGACAAAGTACAATTATTAGACTTATCATTAAGACCTAAGAGAGGGAAAGTAGAAGTAATATTTTCTGGCAACTAAGAAAATTTAATATTGTACATTGCCCTCAAGCTATGACTATGTGCACTTATGTTCTGAACCATACATGACACATGTACAGATTTCTAATGAGAAACTACTTCACAGACCATATTTCAATATGGTATTGAGGTATTTTTGACTCGGGCATTTTTATCTCTATTTTGGAAAAGTATCTAATGCAATTTTCATCCTCCAAGCATATGTAGCACATGATGAGCTACGTCCAGATGAATGTTCTCTTTAATAAACTTTGTGTTATTTGAACAAAGTTTGGACTTTGTGAATTGGGAAAAGCTTGCTGCAGTTTATCAGTTGTAAACTGATCCCTCCATTCCATTCCATGATTTGTCCTTCTCCAATCTGTCTCTTTGCACGTCAATCCATAACACATTTATTTATCTATTCAATGTTAGTGTGTGTACTCTGCAAAACTTGGAGTCACTGTGAGCCACTACACATTTATACAACAGAGTAGAGAAAAGTGATACTTGGTCAAATGACCATCATACAGAGTAGATTTTAATAATGGCCTTAATAAAAGTTAAATCTTTCTGGAAACTAACATGGACTGAATAACTACCATACGTGAGAATTTTTTTTTCTCAATTTGTAATGTACACAATCTCAGTCTTATTTTTATTTTCCTTAAACATTATGAAGTCAGCAATAATATTACCATTTTACAGATGACAAAAAAAACACTGAAGTTAGTAGAGGCTAAGATATTTCTTAGAGTTCTCTCTCAATATACCTTATTCCATATATATGTCATATTACTTTCTATCTGTAAAGCACCCTCAAAAATAGACAGTCTCTCATCTCCCTCCCTGCAGGCCTGCTGTCAAACTCCAACATCAGTTCTTTATAATCTTCACCTGGCCTACTCCTGGTTAATTCTATGCCTCCAGCTTTAAATATCGCCCCTCTGCTTTCCACACATCACTAAAGTCTTCTCATGTTACTTCTCTGTATAAAATCCTTCAGGGATTCCCTATTGTGTGAGGATGAAGCAAGTGTTCTTTGCATGATACACTGAGCCCTCTTTAAGCTGCTTTCTCCTGTTCCACTCCACTTCTCCCCTGCAGCTCCTCCCCTGGAACTTGATGCCTCTGTCTGACACAGTAAGTTGCAGTTTTTGATCTGATTGTGCACAATCATGTCTCATGACTCTAAGCACTTTTTTTCTCAGTTTGGATTTCCATATTCATTCTTCAGTACCAAGTCAAGTATCACCTCTTCTATAAAGTGTGTCAGACTAATAAGATGGTTATTCCTCAGATGATCAATACCATGTACCATATAGGCCCCAAAAGTATGGGAAGATTTTTTTCCTAAAAAAATGTGCTTCAAAATAAAAGCAATTAACTTAATATTTGAATTTCCTATATTGCAGAACTCTTCCCAGTTTCTTCATTACTGAATTATGAGTTCAGATAAAAAATTGAGGAAGAAACAATTCTCTGAAACAACTTTATTTCAGTCTTTGGGTACTTCTTTAGGTAACCTAATAGGATTTTTTTTTTTTTTTAATATATGACAGATTGTGATAGATTAGTTGTTATTTGTAAGTTTAGGGCTTCACAGTTATTGCTGTTAGATACTAGCAAAAATGGTCCATTGAAAGATCACTTCTGAAAAATCATAGCTAAAAGTATTATATAGATAAAACATAAACTCAAGAATAATTGAAGAAAAATATGTGAGAGAAAACAGTACTAAGGTAATAGCATGCAATAAAATTTCTAGTGATGGCATTATACGGGATTTTTTAAATGCTGTATTTCAGAAAACAGGCAGAAGTGAAAATAATGTACTTTAGAAACTGTCAGGTGACTCATAAAGTAGATATCCTGATGACTAGGTTGATGTCCTTGATTCACATGAAAAGGTTAAGACAACTCCTTCATACAATAGGTGTAGAAAAAAGCCATAACTTTGTATTAATATTGTACTTTATATAGTGCTATTTTAACTGTCTGAATGTAATAAATAGATTGTGTGTTAGAAGTATACATATCTAGTTCTTCTCATTCAGGATAAACCAAAATATTCGTGTTGCCTTTTTTATGTGGAAAATAGAGAATGGTCTCATTGTCTGATATCTTATGTTTTGGGACATATGCAATACTTCTTTTTATAGTTCTTTTACTTTGTATTAATTTTTATTGGTCTCTTTTATTTAATATACCACTAATTCCTTGCTGAAGAGAGAATGTAAGCTGCATAAGGAAGGGCTATTTTGTGAGTAAACGATATTATCACCAGGGTCTTGAACAGTTCTGAGCTCAGAGTACATACTTAGTAAATAATGCTATTTATAATAATAATAATAATAATAATAATAATAATCACAAAATCACTGTATCTTTAGCCATTTCAGTATTTGACACACAGTAAATCACTAATGATATTTTCTAGTAGGAATACATTATTATAATGATACTGAATAAATGAGTATCATACAGAGGCTGAGCAGACAATTCTGAATCAAACCAGATTTGTCTTATGCTAAATCTCACAGTATTTCCATTGCCTCTGGAAAAACAGAAACTGGGTAGATTATTTCCATCTTTGAGTGGGGGTGGCAGCTTGATATGAAACACATTATGAATTTATTAAAGCTGAACTGAAATTTTCTGTAGTTGCTTTATAATGACTTACTTCTAAACTAAATTTTATTTATCAGCCAATTTTTAGGTCAAGAGTTCATAGCTGAGTGGGCACTCTCAGTGGCTTAAGCAGCTTCCAGGTAGAAGTTAACATTAAATGCTTAAGGTTGAATGGTTAGTTTTTACTCTGTCAGGAAGTGTTCACAAAGGCCTTATAAAACCAGAAATTGTTTACTCCCTAGATAGCCAGAATAAAGGGTCTCTATGTAACGAAGCTCATTAAAGCATCCATTTCTTCAGCCACTCACTCTGTGGTTTAGGCTGCAAGACTAGCAAATTGCTGACACCGAAATCCTGATCCTGCCCTATTCTATCCCTTTGGAAACAGGATGCCTTGATTAGAACCAGGTATCCAATGTCAACTCTATTAAGACTTACAACAAACTGCATCCAGTCTTTTTGATTCTGAGAACCAAACAATCCCATACTATTCTCTTTGTATGCTGGAGACAAGTCAAAAGAAAGACATTTGCTGAGTCATTATATTAAATCTTGATAGCTATTAAGAAAAATATAATTATTGTTTCCTAAAGTGTTTTATGTTTATAATGCCCTACTTTATACTACCCAACTTTTTGTTCACGTACCTTTGTATGTACACAATCCTTTAAAAAAATGAACTAAAAACCTTGAATTCTCTTTGAAGCTTCAAACCTATAAAGATGTCTTCTTTCTTTGAATTCCTGATAACAACTCTTTGTCTCTCATGACATAATTATTCAATGCCATACCATTCATATCCCATTCTTTGATAGTTAACTTTCACATATTACTAATAACAAGATGGTAAAAGAACTGTACACAGTTAGTTGCCTATCCTTACTATGCACTTAGTAAATTATACTTCATCTGAATTTTTAGAGTGTGTTAGATGTCTTTCACTCTACCTTTGCTTAGTTTTATGCTTGGCCCAAGTAGTTGACTGAAAAAGACTCCCTTTGCATTTGGTTTACTTATGTTTACACTGATTAGAATATAGAGCCCGCCATCATTTTTAGTTGCTGGTAGTATCTTATTGTCTCTTTGTAGTTCTTTGAATATGTTGCCTATTCCTTAAAATGGTCATGATTTATCTATCCCTGCTTTGGGTTTCCATGTTATTGGTTACTCGGGAAAGTCTCAATCTCAGAGTTCTTGGATTTTAGGAACACTAGTTTTCCTAATTAGAATGTTGTGTAGTCAAGAGGTTCAGAGTTTGAATTGATGATAGGGATTTGGGAAAAAAGGTACTCATAAATTGTTGCAGAACATGTGAATTTTTGTATCCTTGATTCCTTTGTCATTTACATACTTCCTTCCTTACTGCCTTCTCTTTACCTGATATACTTATATCCTTTCCAAATATACAACATACCTAACACTACCTCAAGGAGACAATGAGTGTCCCACTTATTCACTTTATCCAGTTCAAATTCTAGGATCTCTGTATTATATAAAATCTTCTCTATCATTCAGATCTTCCTTTGTTAGACAGACATATAGACTAAAATTATGTTCATCTCCTCCCCTCCAACTTATATACCCAATATGCAATAGTGGTATAGGGTCAAAATTTCCCTTTTCATTAGAAGAAAGGACAAATGAAAGACATAAATGTCACTGATTTGAAGGAAATTTTAAATCTCAAGAGAAGAAAATTATCACTCATGATTTTACCATCATCTTAAATTTCTAATTTATGCTACTCCCACATCAACTATATATTCATATGTGTAGTTTCACTCCGTTTGAAGATTTTCCTCACATCATTTTAGATTCCAGTTCTTATATGCTTTTTAAAATTGAGTATCCATTTTGATAAATAATCTGTTTATAAGACTTTGTAAAAAGCAAGTTAACATAATTCCTACAAAATTAAGTGAAATTTATTTAAGATTTAAATTTCTTAACAACATTGAAATTGATACTCTGAAGTGAAGAGATAATGACAAATTTTCTGGTGTTTACTCATTTTATATGGATGCTAAAACTTATTCCTGTATTCTCAAGTGTAGTTGCTCATTTCATGTTCCCAGGCATTCAGTTGAATATGGAACTGAGGGTTTGAAATAAATAAAATTAATCTGTAAATAAAATTTTTCTTTCAGATTAAAGTTTGTAAACAACATAATTTTGCTTGTTAGATTATTATCTGCAATCTTAAAATTTAAAACTTTTTAATATTTTGGTGAAAAGAAAAAAAGAAGTAAATATTCCACTCTCAGGAATAATGCTTTGAATTGTTAGTTCATAAACAGCTATCTTTTACAAGAAACACAGTTGAATGAGTGTCTCCTGACATAACAGCTAATCTAATAGTTTTGATACAGATGCATGAATATTGAAATCAGTAAATACAAGTTAATATTTATAATATAAGAAACACAAGGAAATAAATGGGTGTCTGTCAAGCAGATAATTAGACAAATCAATATCCTGGGTTACATTATTACATTAAGAAGTATTAAAGAGCAACAAACATTTGCCAGGATTTTTAAAGTGTAAAGAATCTTTATAGTTTCCATTAAAATACATCAGAGAAAAACCACTATAGCCACAGTGCATTTATAAAAACATTGTGGTCATTTTCCTCAGGGATGAGGCAGAGATAATGAAGACCAGAATTCTTTTGAATACTTATTTTATAGCGATTTTTTTCATCATACTAACACTAAAAGATTGAAACTATCCAGGTTTCTTAGGTCAGCTTGACTTTGAAGTTCTTTCTCCTCCATAAAACTTGAAAATAAACCAAAGAGCTAAAATTTCCTGTGTCCATCACAATATTCTGTGGTTGAAAATTAAATGAGAAACATTAAATTTAGGATCAAAATACATTGAGACAAGGCAGTGATGTTGGTCCAGCCATTGGGTAGCAGAGTGCGACTAAAAATTATTAATTTATCTGAATAACTGTCTTGAGCTATAAAATAGAGTACAGAATAAATTTCAGGAATTAAGTATATGGTTAATTACACGTATATTTTCAACTGACTAATGTGGAAGAGATTTAGTATTTGCAAGCTATTATGCTCTGTCTGCAAAGAAATATGTGCATTAATCTACAGTCAAACAAAAGCAACAGAATAATTGGCCGGGGGAAAAAAGCTTTTTAAAGGTTCCTTAGTGTGAATTGAATGTAGAGTGGGATAGAGTAGTTTGAAATCAGACAGAGAGGACAGTTAAATGTTACAAAAATGTTTCAGATAGCTTATAATATCCTGAGCCAGAGTGAATGGAAAAAAAAACATGAATATAGTTCTTATGTTTAAGGAGTCACAAATATTTAGAGCTAAATTACATAACTTTATTCAAAATGTATATAGATATGCATATGCAATACTTGCTTTAGATTAGCCTTGTATATTTTCTTTGATTTTGAAAAGAAAGCTCCAGAAATATTAACAGCTATTAAATGCCCTATCTTCATTTTAACAATAACAACAACAACAACAACAACAACAACAACAAAACCTGAAGGAAAGCTAATGTGTTAGAAATTCTTAGGAGATAGATATGACGTGGAGAAAAACACAAGCAAAGAGAATTTTGTCACTTAATCTTCTATCTATCCAATTATTTTATCTTATTTGTTTTAAAGATTTTATTTATTTATTTGACACAGAGAGAGATCACAGGTAGGCAGAGAGGCAGGCAGAGAGAAAGGAGAAAGCAGGCTCCATGCTGAGCAGAGAGCCCAATGTGGGCCTCAATCCCACGACCCTGAGATCATGACCTGAGCTGAAGGCAGAGGCTTTAACCACTGAGCCACCCAAGCGCCCTCTATCCATTTATTTTAATGCTATCTTTGTAGCAATTTAAGGTCAACAATAACCTTACTAATAATTGTAATTAATCTCAGATAAAGAAAACTTTATTCTAAATTTCAAATTATGGCTACAGTTTCATATATGATACCTTTCATACAATGAAACACTATCAGGCACATTAATGAACAATACAAAAATGATGTGGAAAAATAGAAAAACAACAGAAAATAACTGACTGATGTGGAACATATAACATAGCTCTAAACATTGGCTTAAAAATAACTTTTAAGAAAAAGAATACAAGACATGTTCTGGCAGAAAACTGAAAACAAAAAAAAAAAGATAAAAGAAAAGAAAGAAGGAAATCACCTATTGAAAATAAAAATTAAATCTTGGAACACTGGAAAAAAATTTTAAGTAACAATAAAAAAATTAAAGTAGAATAACTGAAATTAATGATTTTATAGATATATTTATGGCAGATTAGCTACATTTAAAAGGAAAATTTTAATCTGGAGTGTGTGTTTGTATATATGGCTTTGTCTATGTGTGTTTGTCTATATATTCAGAATAATACAAATGAAAAAGATATGATGAATATACAGAAAAAAATGAGATACAGGGGATTCATTTAAAAGTTATAGCAATCATGTATATAGAATGTAAGATCTCTAAGAGATAATGATACCCAGTATATAACATCTAAGAGATACAAAAGAAATAATGGATGACTCTTTTTAAATAAAATGTAAGACATCAACAAAGGGCTAGTATCCAATATATATAAAGAACTGATACAACTCAATACCCAAAGAACAAATAATTCAATTTAAAAATGGACAGAAGACATTCATAGACCTTTGTCCAAAGAAGATATACAGATGGTCAACAGATACAAGAAAAGATGCTCAACATCACTCATCATTAGGGAAATGAAAATCAAAACTTAAGTGAGATATCACCTCACATCTGTCAGGATGGTCAAAATTAAAAACACAAGAAACAATAGGTGTGGGCAAGGATGTGGAGAAAAAAGAACCTTCTTGCACTGTTGGTTGGGATGCAAGTTGGTGCAGCCATTGTGGAGACAGGATGGAGATTTCACAGAATATTAAAAATAGAGCTACCCTATGACCCAGTAATTGCACTACTCGGTATTTGCCCCCAAATTACAAAAACACTATTTCAAAAGAATATATGCACCCTATGTTGATAGCAGCATTATTATAGTAGACAAACTATGGAAGCAGCCTAAGAGACCATTGATAAATGAATGGATAAAAAAGATGTGGCATATACGTACAATGTAATATCATTTAGTCTTAAAAAAGAATGAAATCTTGCCATTTGCTATGGCATGGATAGAGCTACAGTGTATAATACTAAGCAGAATAAGTCAATCATAGAAAGACAAATATTATATGGTCTCACTCGTATGTGGAATTTAAGAAACAAAACGGGGGCACCTGGGTGGTTTAGTCATTAAGCATCTGCCTTAAGCTCAAGTTATGATTCTGGAGTCCTGGGATCAAGTCCTGCATCGGGCTCCCTGCTCCGCAGAATGCCTACTTCCTCTCTCACTACCCGTGCTTGTGTTCCCTCTCCAGTTGTAGTTTCTCACTGTCAAATAAATAAAATCTTAGAAAAAATAAAGAAAAAAAGAGGAAACAAAACAAATGAGCTAAGAAAAAAAAGTAAAGAGAGAAAGTATGACAACTATAGAGAACGAACTGATTTTTGAAATTACCATAAGGAGATAGGTGAAAGAATGGGGGAAATAGGGGTTAATGATTAAAGAATATACTTATCATGATGAATAAGATAAAATAAAATTATTTTTAAAAGATATAATCTGGGGTGCCTGGGTGGCTCAGTTGGTTAAGCCACTGCCTTCGGCTCAGGTCATTATCCCAGAGACCTGGGATCAAGTCCCACATAGGGCTCCCCATTAGGCGGGAGGCCTGCTTTTCCCTCTCTCATTCCCCCTGCTTATGTTCCCTCTCTAGCTGTGTTTCTGTCAAAATAAAATCTTAAAAAAAAAAAAGATATAATCCAAGGGGAGCCTGGGTGACTTAATTGGGTAAACATCCATTTTATAGTTTCAGCTCAGGTTATGAACACAGGTGGGATTGAGCCCTGTGTGGGGCTCTCTGCTCAATGGGGAGTCTGCTTGGGATTCTCTCCCCCACATTTGCCCTTTGTTGTTGTTGTTGTTCTCCCCCTTTCTCTCTATCTCAAATAAATAGACACAATCTTAAAATATACATATACAATTCAATGTATTTTCCAACATGGAGGCCTGCATGTTATTTGTAATTCACTGTTCACCTGGGAGATAGTTCAGATCTTTCAGGTATTTAGATCTAGGTCAAATAAAAGCGCATATTTCTTAGCCAGGAGAATAATCTTAAGAAAAATTTCCTTAATCCAACTTGATAAACCATATTGTAAGTTGCCAATCCTCAAAGATTTTGGTGTAAGTAGAATATGAGAGAAACTGAGTTTCAACTTGATGTTTCTTACAGCCCATGAAGACTTTCCAGAATACTTGGGATGCATGCTATTTGGTAGGGTTGTGGTCACATCTTGTTCGTAAGGCACCCAGAAAAAGTGAGGTAACAGGAAAACAACTTGAACTATATAATGTAAGTTGGAAATTACAACACAGAAGAAATTTGAAAATCAACACTGACACTCCTTTTACACAATAAAATAATAAGATTAAAATAAAATTGTTCATTGGCTCCTCAGCGAAGTGAAGGTTCCTCACACGGGGCACCAGGGGCCCCACATTGGGCGCCACTTGTTGCTCTCTCTCTGCAACACCGGTACGGGGGAGGAATAACTGGACCAGCCTGTTACCCTCCGGGGGCTGAGCGAGATGGTAAGTGTCCACCGCCAGGCCACCCCCCTGAAACCGGGAAAGAAACCACACTGAGCCGGGAGTTGAGTCAGCCCTGAAGGCGCAGCAATCTCACCTTTATTGTATCAGAGACACAGTTATATAGGGAGGGAAGGAGGGAGGAAAGCAGGGGCCAATAGGAACTCATTATGTGGCTATCACTAAGGCCTTAGGCAGATTTCAGACCGGACTGCTGGGCGGGGCTAAATTCGCCAGTCCGCGCGGGCGGGCTAGCGGAGCGCGGGAAGATTCAGCTAGGTCACGTTCGCGGAAGTATTTCGGAGAAGCCCAAGAGGCCACCCCAGCCGACTTCCACTAATGGCCGCAAACTAGCGGGCGCCAGGAGGTCCCAACATAAAATAAAATAAAATAAAACAAAATAAAAATAATATGAAACAAAAAGGCAATAATCCACAATGCCAGAAGCCTTTCTGAACCCCAAACAGAATAAAATAGATAGTTATACCTATGTAACAAGTTAAAAAAGAAAAGAAAATATTTTAAAAATCAGCCAAGGCAGGAATCAAGAAAGTGAAGTACTTATTTCAAAGGAGCATCCATAAGACAGATAGCTGACTTACCAAAACACAAAAAACAAAAAGAAAAGAAAAAATGCCAAAAGATAATTGTATGACATTTTTGACAAGCTGAAAGAAAATAATTGCAAACCTACAATTGAATGTCAAATGAAGATATCCTTCAAAAATAAATATTTAATGAATGCATTTTTAGGCAATGAAAATTTGATAGAATTTGTCACCTGCAAATGTATAATAAAATAAATACTAGGGATTTTCTTTATAGATGGAGAAGATGATTTCACTAGGACATTCAGAGTTCCAGAATAATAAATCACATGATAGGTATAAATGTAGCTATGTGTAATGAATGGAGTTATACTAAACAATATTTTGATATCTTTTGTAGTAATATATATGTATAATTGAACTATATATACTTATATATAATTGCATTACATAAAATAGCAGGATTGGAGAAGAAGTTGAAAGAAATTGAAGTGTTCTAAATTCTGAAACGTTTTTGTGTTATCCAAAGAGAAGTAAAACTAAATTTCTTAATGTTAGATTTTTATATGCCAAAAAATCTTACTTATTTTCTAAAAGAATTTTAGTAAATAAATATAAATATGTAGCTACAAAGGTAATACAGGGGGAAATAAAATAATAAAAATTAACCAGTTATAAACTAACCAAAAGAAAACAGGTGACTAGTGTCTGAGGTCAAGCTTAATAATTTATTTTAAATAAACTAAACCCACATGAAATTATTTAAAAGTATTTTCTTTCTTGTGGCACCTGGGTGGCTCAGTGGGTTAAAGCCTCTGCCTTCAGCTCAGGTCATGATCTCAGGGTCCTGGGATCGAGGCCACATCGGGCTCTCTGCTTGGCAGAAAGCCTGCTTCTCCTTTTCTCTGCCTGCCTTTCTTAAATAAATAAAATCTTATTTTTTTCTTTTTTTAAAGATTTATTTATTTATTTGAGAGAAAGAGAGATCACAAGTGAGGGGAAGAGCAGAGGAAGAGGCACAGTATGGAGCCTGATGTGGGGCTCCATTCCAGGACACTGTGATCATTGCCTGAGTCAAAATCAAGAGCTGAGAGCTTAACTGTCTGAGCCATCCAGGGACCTCTAAAGGTGTTCTCTTTATGTTCTTACTATTGGGGGGGGGGGTCTGTAGAAATGCCCACTTTTTCATTCTTAGTATTGGTTGTTGTTTCTTTTTTCTCTCTCTGCTTCTCTCTTCAAAGAAGCAATTTTAGCTTTGGCAGTCTCCTTTAATAAAGGTTTTGTTTTGGTTTTGGTTTTTTTTCTTTTTTTCTTCTTCTTGGTCTTATATTTATTATTATTTTCATTTTAACTTCTGAAATGCAGAAATCTTTGGGTTTCAAAGGATCACCATTGAGAAAGTGAAAATACAACCCACAAAATAACAGAAAATATTTGTAAGTCAAATATCTGAGAAGAGATGTGTCTGCATAATATATAAAGAAAATTTGAACTTAACAATGCCTTTCCACAATCTAAAATTCAGGATCAAATGACTTCACTAGTAAATTCTAGCAAACATTTAAACAACTAACATCAATGTTATACAAGTTTTTATAAAGTAATTAAACAGAATTCATTGGAAGTTAATGTGATGATTGTTTAACCTTTATGCTTCAATCAATTTAATTCAGTATATTAACAGAAGCTAAAAATCACATATTTATTTTATCAACATATAAAATGTTTGATAAAATTCAATAGCCATTGTTTCAAAAAACCCTTAATAAACCATTTATTAGTACACTAGTATTTTATAAAATGTTGAACCATACAGTTATAATTTGTGCACTTTTGCATGTGCAATGTGCTTCAATAGAAAGGTATGAAAACAATATGTAGAATAGTGAAATATGTTCACTTTCGACTCAGTATAATTTTATTTCGGCAAGTTTTTCCATTCATGCATTTTTTTAAAGATTTTATTTATTTATTTGAGAGAGAGAGAGAGAGAGAGAGAGAGAGAGAGAGAGCATGAGAGGAGAGTAGGCCAGAGGGAAAAGCAGACTCCCCACACAGCTGGGAGCCCGATGTGGGACTCAATCCCAGGGACTCCAGGGTAACGGCTTAACCAACTGAGCCACCCAGGCCCCCCACAGTTCATGCATGTTAAAATATATTGCTACACTCTCTGTTTTATATTATCCTGCCTTTTATTTCTCTAGAGAGATACAGTTTTTATTAGCCTGCATAAAAATCAACATAGAAAAATCAAATCAAAAGCCCACTGAAGTAGCATACTTATAATCTAAAGGAAGTTTAAGTGTATATTGAATGTTTATACAAATGAAAAAAGAATATCCCTCCAAAAACCTCTCAAAAAAGGGAGATATTTTCAGGTCGACATTGGAACATGTTTGCTTAAACAGATTTCACAAAATCAGCATAGATTAAGAAATGGGTGTTATGAGTTGGGAAGATGGCAAAAGGCTGGGTGACCCCATCTCGGGGAGTCCCCTGAAGTGAGCTCAATTCCTGCAAAAAACACTACAGGAACACTGTGAGCAGAAATCAGCCTGAAATGTAATATTTCACTCTTCTGGATCATCATGGGGGATAAAGAACATCGGCAAAGAGGTAGAGTAGAGTGGGAGCAATCAGAGAAATACCCATCATTGTTATATACTAACAATGAAAATAAAGAAAGGGAAGTCAGAGAATCGATTCCCGTTACTATAGCACCAAAAACCATAAGATACTTAGGAATAAACTTAACCAAAGGAGTCAAGGATCTATACTCGAGGAACTACAGAACACTCATGAAAGAAATAAAAGAAGACAAATTCAAATTGAAGGAAATTCAAATCAAAACCACACTGAGATACCACCTTACACCAGGCAGAATGGCCAAAAAGATGGAAGAGCATTCCATGCTCACGGATCAGAAGAATAAACATTGTCAAAATGTCTATACTGCCTAGAGCAATCTGTACTTTCAATGCCATTCCAATCAAAATTCCACCAACATTCTTCAAAGTGTTGGAACAAACAATCCTAAAATTTATATGGAACCAAAAAAGACCCCAAATTGCTGAGGAATTCCTGAAGAAGAAAAACAAAGCTGAGGGCATCTCGTTACGTGACTTCAGGCTTTATTACAAAGCTGTGATCACCAAGACAGCATGGTACTGGCACAAAAACAGAGAAATAGACCAATGGAATAGAGAGTCCAGATATGGACCCACAAATCTATAGTCAAATAACCTTCGACAAAGCAGGAAAAAATATCCAGTGTAAAAAAGACAGTCTCTTCAATAAATGGTGCTGGGAAAATTGGACAGCTACATATAGAAGAATGAAACTAGACCATTCTGTTACACCACACACAAAGACAAACTTGAAATGGATAAAAGCCCTCAACGTGAGGCAGGAATCCATCAATTCCAGAACATTATGTTCTGAAAAAGAACATAAGCAGTAACCTCTTTTGACATCGGCCACAGCAACTTCTTTCAAGACACATCTCCAAAGGCAAAGGAGACAAAAGCGAAAATGAACTTCTGGGATTTCATCAAAATAAAAGCTTCTGTACAGCAAAGGAAACAGTCAACAAAACAAAGAGGCAACCCACAGAATGGGAGAGGATATTTGCAAATGACACTACAGACAAAGGGCTGGTATCCAAGATTTATAAAGAACTCCTCAAACTCAACATCCAAAAAGAAGATGAACACATCAAAAAATGGGCAAGAGACATGAAGAGGCACTTCTCCATAGAAGATATACAAATGGCTAAAAGACACATGAAAAAATGTTCATCTTCATTAGCTATCAGGGAAATTAAAATCAAAACCACACTGAGATACCACCTTACACCAGTCAGAATCGCCCAAATTAACAAGTCAGGAAACAACAAGTGTTGGAGAGGCTGCGGAGAAAGGGGAACTCTTACACTGTTGGTTTGAATGCAAGTTGGTGCAGCCGCTTTGGATAACAGTGTAGAGATTCTTTTAAAAAATTAAAAATAGAACTACTCTACGACCCTGCAATTGCACTACTGGGCATTTGCCCCAAAAATACAGATGTAGTGAAAAGAAGGGCCATATGTACCCCGATGTTTATAGCAGCAATGGCCACAATTGTCCAAGTGTGGAAAGAGCCAAGGTGCCCTTCAACAGATGAATAAATAAAGAAGATGTGGTACATATATACAATGGAATACTACACCTCCATCAGAAAGGATGGATATCCAACTTTTATAGCAACATGGACTGGATTGGAAGAGATTATACTGTGTGAAATAAGCCAAGTAGAAAAAGTCAAGTATCACATGGTTTCACTTACTTGTGGTGCATAAGGGGTAATATAGAGGACACTAGGAGAAGGAAAGGAAATGGGAAGTAGGGTAATTCAGAGAAAGAAACGAAACATGAGAGACTTTGGACACAGAAACAAACTGAGGGATTTGGAGGGAGGGGTTGGGGGGATGGTAGAGCCTGGTGGTGGATACTGAGGGCACCTATTTCCTGGAGCACTGGGTGTAGGGCATGGGCAATGAATCTTGGAACACTGAAAAAATAAAATAAATTTAAAGTAAAAAAAAAAAAAAGGTAGAAAGAAATAAATGGGTGTTATGGGTGCCTGGGTGGCTCAGTCAGTTAAGAGACTTCCTTCTGCTCAAATTGTGTTCTCAGGGTCTTGGGATCAAGCCCTGCATCAGACTCCCTGCTCAGTGGAGAGCTTGCTTCTCCCTCTCCCTGTGCCTGCCACTCTGCCTGCTTGTGCCCTCTATCTCTCTGTCAAGTAAATAAATAAAATTAAAAAAAATAAATGGGTTTTATTAGAGAGAAACAAAGAGGAATTTCATCAGTGTAGAAATGTATTTGGGTTCTCATGCTTCCCATTATTTTGTGAAAGTATGTTTCAGGTCAGGATTTCTGTCGGATATGGGAAAGTTTGTTTGTAGAGAGAACCTTTCTCTCTATACATCTTCCTTCAATACAGTACCAGGAGAAATGGTCCTGTGCAGATTTAAATATACAAGCTGCTTTGTGCCTTGTAGTCTATGGTATGGTATATCATGGGATGTTAAAACTTCTAAAGTTATGTAGGAAAGATAGCTCCTGGCACCAGAAGATCCTGGGATAGCTGTTTTTGGGGAATTGTGTGGTTTTACATTTCCCCTATGTATGAGACTCATAATAAAACAGAACTTCGGGGTGCCTGGGTGGCTCAGTTGGTTAAGCAACTGCCTTCGGCTCAGGTCATGATCCTGGAGACCCTGGATCGAGCCCCACATTGGACTCCCTGCTTGGTGGGAAGCCTGCTTCTCCCTCTCTCAGTCCCCCTGCTTGTGTTCCCTCTCTCGCTGTGTTTCTCTCTGTGAAATAAATAAAATCTTAAAAAACAAAAAACCAAAAAACAACAAACAAACAAAAAAGGACTTGGCTTTATTTTCCTCTATTGGGGATGGAGGGCTTAGGGTTAACTCCTTAACCTCGCAATTGATGGTTAAGTTGAGTTTTCAGTTAATTCTCAACTTGTTCCTAGAATAAAAACAATACCACCTCAATGGTATTTCAGTAATATATTGTAACATAGCACTTAATAGACAGTAGACACTCAATAATATTTGTAGAATAAATTAATGCATCCTTTTTTTTTTTTTTTTTTTTTGAAGAAAGAGAGAACCTGACAGGTGTCATGCGTCACTACAAGGAGTTACTTTTTTCTACCCAGGAATCTGGTCTTTTATGAACTTAGTAAAGTTTAACTAAATATTATAATGTCAACAGAAATACTAAGAGAAAAAATATTCTTTCTATACCAGAATTGAAATAAAAAACAATAATTATCCATTATTTACTTTTTTGCTCAGGAGAAATCATACTATATAGGATTCATAGTTTCTTGATTATGTGTTGTAAGTAAAGTGAAAGGGGAAATGATAAAAAGCAAATACACAAGACACCACAATCTATTTCCACACATATCTTGAAGCCTCACACTACATTGTATTGCTCTTTTTATTTATATATTTCCATTTCTACAGTGATATAGCGAAAACTTAAAAATTAAGACAACTATGAACAGAATTGTGTCCCAATTTAAGAATTTCTTCTCCCCAAGGGGAAAAAAATCTTAAGTAATAAAGATGTAGTCAGCATGGAATATTATGTGCCTAAAAATTGGTGTGTGTTAATAATAAGAAAATAACAGAGCAAGAGCTAAAACACAGGCCTAATGACTGAGTTTTATTTTTTCCATCTAAACATACTCCAATATTTTAGTTTGCCTATCTCCTATCTATTAAGGATATCTCTTATCTCTTTATCTTGGAAATTTAGTAAAAATTAAAAGAACAGCCTTCCCTCAACACGAAAGGATTTGAACTGACTGAGAATTTATTATGACCAAACTGATGTTGCCAAATAAAGTAGAAAATGAATTAAATTTGAATATCATGTAAATGGGTCGGATATTTTTGGTAAATAAGTATGTCCCAAATAGTATATCATGCATACTTCTGCTAAATATTAGCTCATCAATTAACCTCAAATTTAATGGGGCATTCACATTTTTTTTTCATTCTGCATTTTTAGTTACAAATCTGGCAAACCTAAACTATAGAAAAACACAACCCAGCCTCAGGACATCAGTTACAGGAATGTTTGTCAAGTGAGAGAAGAAATTTCCACCACAATTTTTTCTCTCCTCCTCTGGGGAAACCTTCACCAAAGCAGATTGTGTTGTGATAGGTTCCATTTTCTGAAAAATTGTAGAGCTCTTATTTAACACTTGAGGGCTAAACTTTTAAGTTGATATACATAATTTAAAAATATATCTATATGTATCTTTCTCTTATTTGAAGTGATCAATATCACAAAAGCAATACATATTACAAATGTAGATATAATTATTTTTTCTGTTTTTATAGTTCTACTTTTTTTGTTGTTGGGAGTAGTTTATTTTAAATTTTTTTGTCATTTGCATGTTAAAACAATGAGGAGCCCTTTTCTTAATAAATAGAAGTTTATTTTGTGTTGCATATTTTTCCAAGTAGCTACTAAAATAATAAGTTCTTAAGCTACTCAACAAAACTGAAAACAAGGTCCTCTGGCTACTTGAAAGTATTAAGGGCTTTGCTATAACAGATATTTGAATTAACTACCATCTAACTTTGTTAAGCTAAGAGCTTTCTCTATCTCTTTCTTTAAAAGATGAATTTCATTATCAGTGGACCCAAATGACATGATTGAAATTAATCTCATTTTTTTTCTCTTTGTAGCTGTCTAGTTATTCCACAGAGCATAACATAACAAAAGAGTTTGAAGTCTATCATATATGGTAGAAAAATACTTGATATTTTACTAGTTGAATATAAAATGACCTTCCCTCTTTTTAAGTTTTCTTAGGTTTAATGTGGTAATTGAAGCAATTTTACTTTGATTCATACATCTACCATTACTCTTAAAGAAATTATAAGACTCCAGAAAACTTACTAATGCATTTTTCAAAGTTTTTCTTTTTGTGGTGTCAGTTTGCATTTGTAAAAGCAATGATTAATTTATAGAAGAAATATGTAGAAAGCATCAGGATTCGGATGATGTTTAAAAATAAAAAAAAGAAATTCATTCCTGGTAGTTGGAAGCCGTTACCCCTAACTAAGCCAGCTACTCTTGGCTAGAAAAAAGTCTGAAAGAAGATGGACTAACTTCCAGAATTTAAAAGCATTTTCAAATCCTAACTGTCTTGGAACATAATGCAGTCATAAGAAACAAAATTGGTTTGACAGGAAAGTTTCTTAAATCAGCTCAGGTCAAGCAAATCACAGTTTTGTTTTGTTTTTTTTTTTTTCAGTAAGAAATGGTTCTTTGAAAATTTTTGAAATATGAAAAAATTAGGTCAATGTTATTTATCTTTCATATTTTAATATTGCACTTCACTGTTTACCAATATTTGTTAATCTCCATCTCAGGTGGGTTCTTAAATATTAATTTATCATTTCCAAGATTATTTATTTATTTTTAAAAGATTATTTATTTGAGAGAGACCAGAACATGCAAGAGCAGGAATGGGCGGGAAGTGGCAGAGGGAGAAGCAGACACCTCACTGAGCAGGGAGCTAGTGGCTTGATCCCAGGACCCTGGGATCAAGACCTGAGCTCAAAGCAGACACTTAAACAAAACCACCCAGGTGCCCCTCCAAGATTTTGTATTCAATGCCTAGATACATATATTGTTATAAATTTACGGATGAAGTAACTGATAATTAGAGAGATTAAGTAATTTTCTTACTGCTAGGAAACAGCAGGATGAGTGATTAACTCTCAGATTATCTAAAACACATGAACATTACTTTATGCTACCTTGTCCATTATATAAGCTCTTTGTCTCTAAATCACCTCTCCTTCTAAATATCTATTATAATTCCATGTAGAATTCTAAAAATGAAAGAAAAACATGATTATTTGAAGATATCAGTACTAGAAATATGAATGTAAAATGGCATTCTTTAGGCAATAATACATTTTAGCTACAGAATAGTGTCATGTATGCAAGTTTTTATAGTTTTCTGCTCCTGATTCCCTAATTCACAGCATAGTCCTAGCTATTTTTAAAGTTGATCCTATGACTTGAATCTGAGAAACAACAACAGTATATTTTAAACTATGTATTTCAAAAATATAATAAAATTGTACCCCCTTTATAGCATATATATTTCCTTCAGGGAGTTTACAGATACATTTTTAAAATTCAAAATTGTAAACAAATTTTCCTCATTATGTATTGTGTTTTTCTTTTTCTGTGATTTTATATTGATTAATAATTCCATTTAATGTAGAAACTGTGTAGTCTGCCTCTGTGCAGACCTACTATTGATTTCAGCTATATGGTCTTGTACAGATCAATCCTGAGTCTCAGTTTTCTCATCTGTAAAGTGAAGATAATAGTATTTGTCTTCTGAATATTACTCTAAAGTTTTAAGGAGCTCATGGATAGAAGATACCAATGACAGAAAATACTTAGACAATAGTATAGGTGAGCGAGATATAAAGCACAAAGGAATGAATGCAAGATGACTAAATCAGACTAACCAAAACAGAAGTCAGAAGATACCTGAGGGATATGAGGGTTTTTTTTGGGGGGGGGGTAGATTAATTTATTTATTTGACGGACAGAAAGAGAGAGAGTGTGTCCTCATGTGAAAGGAGGTATGGCCAATGGGAGAGGGAGAGACAGAATATCAAGCAAACTCTGCTCTGAGCAGGAGCCTAACACAGAGTTCTGTCTCAAGGCCCTGAGATCATGACCTGAGCTGAAACCAAGAGTCAGACACTTAACTGACTGAACCACCCAGGCACCCGTCTGAGGAATATTTTAAAAATGGAAGATACATGTTTTAGATCTCATAGAGGTTAAAGAACTACACTATTGAGAGAACTTAATTAAATGAACCAGAATGATAAGAATCAGTAGTTATAGTTTAGAATATTAATTTTAAATAATTTGTTTGTTTCAGAAGTAACATGAACTCTGATTATAGCTAATGCCAGTACCTGACCTTGGACATTGGTAACTGAGGTGGAGCAGAGGAAAGTAGATAAGGATATAATGGAACCTAGCAGCCAAGTATCTCTTTCAATGTAAATTAATATACATGAATTTGTGCAAAATTATTTGGTCACTGTTATTTAAATGATGCATAGCTCTCCAAATATATTCTTCTGAATGTATTTGCTATATAGGAACTATAAGTGTTTTTCTTCTAAATAAATATGTAGAAATTGGGAAAATAATACTTTCTCCTTGGGGTCATTAAATTAAGAGAAGGATACAAACTTTCACTGTCATCTTAGCCACATGAAGAAATTCTGTCTATAGAAATGACAAAAATGGCAGAGATGAACAATGGATTCAAGAATGTAAGGATGAATGGAAAGAACAGTAGATGGATGGATGGATGGATGGATGGATGGAGAGATTTAGTGGTACTATCTCAATTTCAATAACCCAACATCTTTTTCTCTAGAATGCAGTCTTTGTTCATTAAATTTAACCCAGTGTAATTAAAATTCCCAAACAGATATGCCAGGAATGCAATATATATATTACAGGTCAGGATTAATTTAGTCAGTGACCATATGTGTGCGTGTGTGTGTGTGTGTGTGTGTGTGTGTGTGTTGCTTAAGCTAATTTCAGCATTTCCTTCACTTGCTTCTGAAAAGACCCTAATGCTATTACAAAAGAATATAGACAATAACTCTGTTTACTTCCTCAGATCCATTCCCCTTCCTTTTCTATCCTGCTTTGCCTTGGGAGGTGGACCACAATCAAGCTTCTGCTTAGAATTAGGCATTGAAATCAACCAATTGCAGAGAAAGATGTGCTAGATCTTTCCCCACCCTCTATCCATCTTTGGAAAATAACAGTTCCTGTCAAACAATCTTCTCTTCTCTTAGAAGTTTTGTACTCTACGGTATGTGGTAACCACTGATCTATCTTGCCTCTTCATGTGTACAAATGATAGTTGTTTTTTTGCTTTTTGCTACATCAGAGTGCTTCAGTATTCTCAGTTGATTTCTATTAATCTTCCCTACACCTTTATAAATATTCTCTTCATTAAAACGTCTTCAATTACCTCTTTTGTGTGTCTATTTCTTGCTGGTATTATGACTATTACATTATTTAAATTATTGTAAATATACGTATGTACACATTTTTAATTCTGGTGATATATACACATGTGGATATATATCCATTTGGAAATAAATAATATAAAAATGGGAAATAAAAAGAAAGATTAATTGACTTATTTAAATATTCTGAAATGAATTTCATTTTAAATTTTTATGTTCAGTTCAAATACTTTTTAATTAATCATGGTGACTGATTTTGATGTTTTTATAGGCCAATATCATACAGAAGTCAAGCAAATTCTAAAGATGAAGTGACTTGTTACTTCAAACTCCTTGGTAAGTCTAGTTAAGAACAGAAGTATCGGGGCGCCTGGGTGGCTCAGTTGGTTGAGCGATTGTCTTCGGCTCAGGTCATGATCCCAGAGACCCGGGATGGAGCCCCACATCAGGCTCCCTGCTCGGCGGGAAGCCTGCTTCTCCCTCTCTCACTCCCCCTGCTTGTGTTCCCTCTCTTGCTGTGTTTCTCTCTGTCAAATAAATAAAATCTTTAAAAAAAAAAAAAAAAGAACAGAAGTATCAAAAACTGATACTTCTATAGATTCTTAGATATATACATTCAGAATGATAGTCCCAAGTCTTATTTGAGCTTGCTTGTATAACATCAGAGAAAGAAAAAATATTGGGCTGAAAATTTTCACTACCTCTCCACTAATTACTATAATCATAAAAGATAATTATTTATTTTCTTATAAACTGTTTTTTTTTGTTTGAAAACCAATATTTGGAAGCATAAGAACTATTAGAAGTCACAAACACTTATCAATTCTACACATTGTGTGTAAGAAACTACTTTTATTTTGTGCTAATACTGGAAACTCAACCTATTAACTCATTCTAGTGGTTTGTGATTATAAATGATGACGAATTGTTTGTACCTATTTGAATTTACATGACTTTTTCTATTTCACTATGCAGTGATTTTTTTTTCTAAGAATGACTTTAAACCATTATACAGCTATATATACTAATCATGATAGTAAAAAAAAATTACTATCACAACAATAGTCTCTACTACAGCAATGTGATAATTGATAATTTATTCCTGTCCTTAATACATATAATATAACTTTACTGTACTAAAAATATCTCTCTTGGCAATATACAAAGCAGAGACTATAAACATCATAAAGGGCTATTTCTGGGACTACCACTCAGTAAAATTCTGAAGAATTGGGATATATATACATAGTTGTTGGTTCAGTTAGTCACATAATCAATCCATTAAGGTAATTGTCTGATTTTTTTTTTAATAAGGAAACTTTTAACAAACAATGAATAATTCTAAACACTTATAAAATAATTTTAAATTCCTCCTTTGAAAAATAATTCATGTAAGTGACATCCTCAAAAGAGCCATTTCATTAAAATATTTTTTAATGGTAGTAATGTCTGAAATAATGCTAAGGAAACTTTTAAGTTCAATTTATAGGACGGTTTGCTAAAGTATTCCATTACAGTTATATGGACAGCCTGCTATAATGATCAGTTGCTAAAACTTACTCATTCTCTTTTTAAGATTGCATTTGACAAATTGATACATTCATTCATCATACAGTTTTTTCATGGCAGACATGCCAGGGAATATGACAAAAGTTGTTCTCTTGAGTCAACTTCTTTCATATAAAGTGAAGCCAGGTTGTTCTAAGGTAGCAGGATTCTGCTTAGTAATGTAAACTGATACAGCCATTTATGAAATAATGCGATAATAAAATAAGCCCAGAGCATTTAACCACTGACACCATCAATTTACTTTGTTGAAAAAGTTGTAAAATGTAATGCTTTTTATAAAGCCATTTTGTCACTCCTGGATAGGGTCAGTGAAAATAAAACAAAAATTGGCATTAAAGTAAACAATTCAACAAAGGTTATGAGATCCTCTTCAAATGGGTAATTGTGAATCCTGTCGTATATTCTTCCTTCTCTCTTTGAAATAATATCAGTGATTTCTAGCTGACACTTAATGACCTAAACTAACATTTATTTTCTAGCAATTTATATATATAAAATCTAAAATAAGAGAAATAAAATATATGTGCCTTACAATGGAAATGTCCTAATTTTTTTTTTCACTTAAAAAATCTGATGGTTGGATTATAGATGTGATTGTTGGAGTTTAAGCAGGCATTTTAAATAATAAGAGAAAACTCATGAATTGTGAATTTTGGAATGAATAATTCAAACATACTAGTTCATTTGTGCTTATGAAAGAGCAAAAATAATGTTAAAAACAGAGAAGTAAAATACTAGAACATTTTATTTTTATTTTTAGTCATCTAGCAAATTTTTGGTAAAAGATGTCCTTGTCAAAAACCCACTTAGGTTTTGTGAATGTTGTGATTGGAAATGGTATAGGCCACTTTCCAAGTACTAGTATGAATGAATCTACTGTCAGTTAGTTGCCCAGATCTCCAGACCAAACATAAATAGATATTTCTTTTTTTATTTTTTTTTAAGATTTTATTTATTTGACAGAGAGAAACACAGCCAGAGAGGGAACACAAGCAAGGGGACTGGGAGAGGGAGAAGCAGGCCTTCTGCCGAGCAGGGAGCCCGATGTGGGACTCCATCCGGGGTCTCCGGGATCATGACCTGAGCCGAAGGCAGTCGCTTAACCAACTGAGCACCCAGGCTCCCATAAATAGATATTTCATTTGACAGTTATCAGGAAGAATTTATGAGAACTGATTCTTCCCTTAGAATCCTGAAAAATTGGGGCACCTTGGTGGCTCCACGGGTTAAAGCCTCTGTCTTTGGCTCAGATCATGATCTCAGGGTTTTGGGACCATGGCCCACATCAGGCTCTCTGCTCAGTGGGGAGCCTGCTTCCTCCTCTGTCTCTGCTTGTGATCTCTCTCTCTCTGTGTCAAATAAATAAATAACATCCTTAAGAAAAAAAAAAAAGAAACCTGAAAAATTAGATATAGTTGAACCATTGAAATAACCTGTAGAATAGGTAGTAATATATTCTCTCCTTTTTGAGTATGAAGTCTTTTTTCTGCTAGTTGAATATTGATGACTTTTTTGAAAGTGAAAGAGTTAAATAGTATAAAAAATACTTATTTTTTTTATTTTTTAAAGATTTTATTTATTTATTTGACAGAGAGAAAGACAGCTAGAAAGGGAACACAAGCAGGTGGAGTGAGAGAGGGAGAAGCAGGCTCCCTCCTAGTAGGGAGCCGGACACAAGGCTCGATGCTGGGACTCCAGGATCATGACCTGAGTTGAAGACAGATGCTTAACGACTGAGCCACCCAGGTGCCCCAGGAATATTTATTTTTAAAGAGTTAGTGGATCATAGTTGGAAGAAATAATTCAGAATACCTGATAAAATAATAAGAATATAAGATTCTAAAGACTCAAATAAGTGAAAAAACATGGTGAGTGATGAAAAGAAGGCATTACACCAGTTAGTCTGACTGAAACAAGTTAATTTATGGAAGGCAGTCTCAGCTATCCTAATAAGGAATAATTTCCGATGCCTCTAATTTATTCATTTTTGAGTTTCAAATGAGTAGTAAACATTGCTGGCATAAAAATCAGTATGACTACCTCTCTACTCTTAATTAAATATATGTATCTGAAATGTCAGTATCCCACAGAGTCATATATGGCATGTATGTAGATACAGATAGATATTCACAGAGATAGAGGGAGAGAGAGAATATAAATGTGGCGGGAAGAAATACATTTAAAAATTAATTAGTTCAGAAACTTCTGCTTCTGAGTTGGGTAGAGTAGATTACCTTTTACTACACCAAAAATCCCACTTAAAAATGTATGGCTTAAGTGCAGGAACTATAATGATGGAAGGCATCAGAGAGTGTTGAGACAATGAGAATTGCTGGGCCTCAAACCTGTAGAGAGAAACTTGGAATATTTGGCAGTCTTAAGAAGACACAAAGATTAGAAGTTCTGGATGTTCTGATGCCACAAGTATTTTAGGACTCTCTTTTTCCATGGGAAATCTTGAAGTGTGAGGCATGAAAGGGAGAGTGACTGAATATTATCAGATTTGCAAACCAGCCTTGTCTGAGAGTACTTGCTGATTGACACACATTTCAAGCATATCATATAGATTATTCAGCATATTTGATAGTGATGAGAGGTACTGGAATTGGCTGAAAAGGACTTTAAAGAAAAATATTTTTTTAAATATTCAATATAGAAAATATGAATGCAATAAATAAAAATATCTTTATAGAGGAATTGAACACCATAAAAATATCTTAGGTACAATAGTCATAGGATAATATGATCACTTTCAAATGAGGTTCAGATTCAAAACCACTTCATATAGGAAACAGCATTTTAACTGAAGTTGGAAGAGGAAGCTAAGTGTGGATGCCAGTAATGGAAGATTTAGTACTGTAATTCAAGCTTTTCTAGGCACTTAAAATAAATTTAAGAAAGCATATTCCTTAGTATAATGGTATACATTTAGTTATTGATTTTCTCAAGAGAAAAAATGACTTTGAGTTTCATCTTGAATATTTTCTCATAGAAGAAAGCTATCATCATACCCTAAAAATAACCCCCCCACACACACACACACTCACACATGGAAATAATGTTTTCTGTGTTATGTAAATATAATGCTGTACATGTGTGGATGTACATGTGATTAGTTTCCCGTGAATGGAGGTGGGTAGTTGGATGATGAATGAAGTGACAAGTGAAAGAAAAAGAGAGACTTTGTTAGTAATTACATTCTTCAGTATACCACGGCCAAAGGATCAGGCAATCTTTTTGGAAAGTGGTCATGTTTCACTACCACCAGGAATCACTCCTGGATCACCCAGAGCTGAGCACTTGAGAATACACCACACAGTTATTTGGGAAGGTGCCTGATTATAGAAAAGCCAGATCCTGAATCAAAGTTCAAAACTTTCCCCTCTTTCCCAACTAATTAAATTACTGTTCATTTAATATTATTTTTGTTTCAAACATTTTATCGAATAAGATCAATAGTAACATTTCCAAAGGGAAAGAACTGATATTTTATTTTTAGCTAATTAGTCATTGCACACGTCATTTTCTCTATTTCTAGTTTCTATAGCTTTATATGAGTATTTATTTGAATCATATGTCACATTATTTCTAGAATTCATTATAAAATGAAAGCTTAGTAATATATTTTGCCTGTTTCATGTGTTAGCTCCTCAGGATCCAATTATTTATTGCTGTTATTGTTTTGTTGCTGTTATCTGAGGAGGATCTATTAGAGGAAATCTCTTTAGGATGATTCTTAGAGATGATCCTAAGAGCTTGGCATGAGGAGGAAGAAGGTGGCCTACAGATCTGCTGTCAGTGACAAAGTAAATAAGATTAGTGATGGGCCCAGTGAAGCCTGACAAGAGCAGTGAGTGGGAAATAATACACAGATGGAGTTGAAACCAGTAGCATATGTTGTAAAAGCTGCATTAATTCAGAAAGAAAGAAGTAAAGGGGATCCCAAGCAAGACGGAAGTTAGGAATGAACCTACAGAAACTTCTAAGGGCTTGATAGCTCAGAAGGAAAAAGAAAAATCAAAGTGGGTAAAGCCAGATCACAGGAAGCAGACAGATTGATGGACTGAATTTTTGATGTTGTAAATGCAAAACTGGTCTCCTTTTTCTTCCCTCCCCAAATAAAAACCATTAATCTTTAGCTTTCATAGTGAGCTATAGTAACTGAGTTTAGTGAGAGCTAAAAGCTTACTAGCATCTACTGGAAAGTTAGGTAGGAAAATTAGTTTCCAGTAAGTCATATCTTCCCTGGCAAAAGCTATATGTTAATCACAGAGATAATTTTAATGATAGTAAGTACAGTTACTAAGGATGATGAAGCCTAGATTCATTTCTATCCTCATAGACTTCATATCAGATCTCTATCAAAAAATGCATCCATTTGTCATTGCTGAAATTTCTTTTTCACTATTCTTTCTAGTCATTAGGTTTTATATTGTTGGGGACGGTGCATGATCCGCCCTTCCCTCCATGCCCAAGCCACCAGAAATTCTGGTGGAAGTACCTGTGAATATGAATGAAAGCCCAGAGGGGCTTTCCCCACTTAGAATCCAAAAAGCCACATACCCTGTGGGTCAGGGCAATAAGTCCCTTGTGTAATCATATCTCTGTATCTCTTATCTGTATTTCTTGATCCTTGTGCCTCAATGGTCTCAACTTCTGGGAGTTAAAGCAATCACTCTGTACCCTGCAGTAACAATACTAATCCTATCTCTAGGGTGGGTGCAAAAGCAGTTAAAGATTTAACTGCACCACCCAACTTCTTCACTTGGGAATAATAAAAGACTGGGACCCTTGACAGTCAAGAGAGATGTGGAGAGAAACTGAGAGACAGAGAGATAAAGGCAGAGGGCCTGCGAGGAAGCTGCAAGAGAGCCTTAGAGGAGAGAGCCGGAGAGCTGGTAAACAGCAAGTGATCCTGCTTCAACAGACCTCCCTGGCTCGGCTCGGGTATGTTTTTGGCCGCCAACACTCATCATCCTGCTCGACCCCACCTTTTTCCCCTGGCTGGACCAGGGGAGAAACCCCAAACCTCGTAGCCCAGGAAGGAGCTACATTATATAATGTTTTATTTCAACACTATTGTTCTTCTTCAAATGTAAGAATATGTGATGTTAATATGTGATTTCTTAAACTGATTTAAGCTTTTTACTCTTAAAGAACTCTGTCAGATTAAAATAAGCTACAATAAAATATAAATCTTAATCTGATATTTAAGTTGCTAATAACACTAGCCTAGAAAAGACAATACTTACTGGTTTATTAATAAGAAAAGAAATGTCTAGGGGCAAATATGGGGCCATGTCTGTTCTGATTTAAAAATAGTATTTATCAGAGGGTTAATAAATTTTCATATTTACTAAAATTGCAAATATTGTAACTCCAAGGCTTGAATAAATAAGTTTAAATTTTATTTTTCATAAATGTGTCGTGTGTTGGCAAAAAAAGCTTTTTCAGTATATTTAAAAGTTCAGTAAAAAGTATTTTGACTCTGGAGCCAAAAAATGAAAAAGAAACTGAAAAATAGTGTGGTTCTCTTCCATCACATTTCTAAAAGTTGGAATTCTTATTTATGGTTATAACTTATTTTTTGTTGTTAAATTTGGACTAGATGTGGAACAAATCATGATTTACATGTTCTGATATCAGAAATTACATAAAAAATAAAAAGTTTCTAGATGTGTTTCATTGTGAAGGCATAGCAGAAATGGACCAAATTATAATAAACTTTTTTTTTAAAAGATTTTATTTATTTATGTGAGAGAGAGAGTGAGAGAGGAGAATGTCAGAGGGAGAAGCAGACTTCCCGTGGAGCTGGGAGCCCGATGTGGGACTCGATCCCAGGACTCCAGGATCATGACCTCAGCTGAAGGCAGTGGCTTAACCAACTGAGTCACCTAGGCACCCTATAATAAACTTTTAAGCTCCCTTTTACAAATAATAGTCTGCAATAAAAGTTATCCATTTTGAATTCAGAGAATAAAAAAATTAATATCCTGTGGTAACATAAAAATAATTTCTGTTTTTTTTTTTTTTTTCTCACCTTCTTACCAGGTTCTACTTTATTTGGCAAAACTCAGAACTAGCAATTCACATCTCCCCACCTCCTTTTCTCTGAAAAAACAATTCTTCAGAGACAAAAGGGCTGTGGCTTGGGGCTTACTATCTGCAGGCAGTTATATATGTGGTTTAATTGATTACCTGACAAAATGCTTACTACTGCAGTAATTCATAAATAAATGGTATTTCTATTTGAGTATGGATTTTATATTCCTCATCCCTGATACATAGGTAAGATTCATAGCTGTCCCACCTTAGAATAGAATAATGAGATAATGATTGAGTACATACTTGTTTTACTTTTTTGAGTTGCCAGAGTATTTCATACCTTTTCTTTTCTGAACCATAATACACGTTCTCATCTTTCATGCCTATTGTATAGAAAATCTTGATGTGTCCTCAGCTATCTGCCTGCCTGCATAGCACTCTTGTTGGCCACTTCCTGTTGTCAAGTTTTTCTCTAAGAAATTTTTGAAAGTTGTTATAGTCTGTGCCTTTAACTTGACAATTTAGGGAAAATCACATCTGAAAAATGGTCTCTGACTCAAGGAATAAAAAATTCATAGTAAGTTGAAATTGTGAAGGTATTAGCAAAAGACTGGGTAAATGGGAATCCAGATACTTGTAAAAAGGTTTAATTTTCAATAAATTTTTCAAGCAATGACCAGATTATAGGCACTAAATTGTGTCAGAGAGATTGTACATAAACTAGATGATATCCCATTTCTTCCCAGAATGTATAATTTACATAAAAATGTTGAAAAATATAAATATCATGAGGATTAATAAATTATTCTAAAGTTACTGAAGTGAATATTAAAAAGCGTGCATTATTAGTGATTTTTTAATTAAACTTTCTGTTTTCAGCTGAAAAACTTTCCAGTAAAAATGAACTATGACAACATATAAATTTTACTCATATCTACAAGACTATAATAAGGGTATCCAGCAAAGAAGATATTTATTGATTTATCAATAGGGTAATATATCAAAGGGTTTATTTAGGAATTTAAATTTCCTAAAAAATATTTGAAGGAATAGAATTTCTATCTACAACAGAAGAATAATGGTACAAAGAATTTAAAATATTGATATTCAACTCTTTGTACCATTATTCTTCTGTTGTACATATAAAGGGAAAAACACACTTAGAATTAGTTGAAATATTTGCTTCTTCAGCTCATTAATCTAATTACTATAAGAACACTATAGTTCTGCATCTCAGTGATACCATTAATTCTTTTTCTTCAATCTTCAGTCAGTGCTTCACTATATCAATAGTCAATGCATTCTGTTTCCTATGTAGTGGATATTTAAAGCCCTTCCACTTTATTTTTAGACTCCTTTGGGATGTTCCTACCACTCTCAATCATACTTTTCTACTTCACAGACAAAAACAGAAACTAATAGACCTTAATTGCTTGGCATTTCCCCCTCTAAACCACTGTATCTTTCTCAGCATACACAAATCATGTCCTTATTTGTACCCCCTACACATGGGAGTGAGTTTTTCTATGTCAACACCAATCCTGACATGTGATTGGTATCATATTTTCAAAAATTCCGAATTTCTCCTCCCCCCAAATAATTTATCAATTACCTGAACAATATAATATCTCTAGCCACTTTTTTTTTTTACTGTGTTCTTTTATGCAGCACTTAACTGTGTTTGTTTGAGTTTACCCATTTTGTAATAAAAAAAGAAAAAACTTATTTCTGGAACCATGTATCCCTCCAGACCCAGGCTCTTCTTCAGATATTCTACTCATCTCCCCTCCATATTGTAAGAGACTCTCTTAAAAATAGGTTTACTCAGCTATCAGTAATTCCTCTACCCACTGCATTCCTCAAAACACCAAATCTGCTTTCAATCACATTTGTTTCTTCAATAGTCATCATAAAACTTCACTAAAATTTCTCCAACAACCATGAGAAAAGATAACACAGCACTACTATTTTGCTGCTATTTGCAATGTATGCTTTATGATTCTCATTGATTTCTGTACTTCACCTGTAAGTATTGACTACCCTGTCTTCCTTGAAATATCATATTTTAGATTCTACTCTAATTTTCTGCCTTTCTTTCCACGTCCATAATTTAACTTTCAAAGTTTTTGTTTTTTTTCTTCATTTATTTTAAAATTGATCTTGGATGCTTTTTACATATGTTTATTGACTAATCTCATCAACTCCATAGATTAATTTCCCATTTATAAAATACATTTTTGCAATCTTGACTTTTAATATTTACTTATGGACCAACTTAATCATCTTTTGTTTCTAAATGTTCCCTGAACCAAATTATATACTTAGAATGGATCTGTCCAGGGGGAAAGAAAAATTTAGAGAAGGAAAGATGTTAGAGAGTTTTCTCGGAATCTGTAAATAAATTAATATATACATAGAATCAACATTATTTCAGTTTTTCAACGTCTGTGTTATAGAAAGCAAATAAACATTGCATTATGCCCCTCTTTTCTCCATCACAGTTTATGGATGGCTAAATTATGGCTACATCTTTCAGTTGATAATAAATATGGCATATACGTTCACAATGCCAATTAGCATCAGGATAAAGAGAAAAGAATGAGGACACACTTCTTACTCATTCTCAACAATCAACCAGTTGTATAACTTTAGTGAAGTCATTTAGTCTTGACAACTTTCTATCTAAAAGAACTTGGAATCAGATGGTCTCTAAGGTAGTTTAAAGACTGTAAATAATTCAATTAATCCTCACCACTTTTACATTTTCTAAGCAGAAGAGCTATTGTCTACTTTATGGCTCTTCATATTCACATCAGCACTGCAGGAGTGCTGAAGAACTGGCAAAGGAACATGTGGATGCAGGTCCGAGTCCATTAACCTCGACTGAGTAGGTTTATTCTCAGTGGCAAGTTTGTATCCAGACATTTCATTATCTCCTCCTTTATTTTCAGCTTCCAGGATGCTTTTGTGGTCATTTGCATAATTTAAACTGCTGTCACTGACAATCTAAATGTTGCTTTACTTTATCTCTTGACTCTAATGTATAAATGGGCATATCCTTTAATATTAAACTCAAGTTAAGTGGAGTCTATCAAAAGTGTGCAATTACTGTCCTCTTTAAATTTATTATTTCTGAGAAAACTAAAAGAATGAAGAAAAAAATAACTACTTGAGCACAAATGACCCAGCATATTTTGAAATATGTAGCCAAATTGCTATGATGATTAAATTAATTTTTCAGGTTCTTTATCTCCACCTCAGATATAACAATAATTTAAGAAATGTCATGTTCCTGGTCTGCTTTGGGTCATCTTTAAAGTATAATCTAAAATAATCTTTATGGTACAAATGTATTAAGAAGAAACACATATCAAAAGAATACCTTATGTTATTTATTGGAGTAATTTACCTGAATGCAGGATACCTTGCCCCAAAAGGCAGGATAAATCACCTGTCAGTCTACTTTAATTCTTGTTCTTCTCTATCTCATTTCTTCTCCTTCTAGAGCCTGATTCCATTTCTGGAATCCATTAAGCATTTTATATCCATTTTACCAGTACCTGCTTCTTTTCATATAATCCAAATTAACCCAACTCCACTTGACAGTCAAGCTTCTAAGAAAAAGCTCAGTTCATCATTATAAAGCTGACCCAAAGGAATGGGTAAAAGGCTTTTATATAATAAAACACTGAGCTCTGGCAATCACAACTTTTATTAACTGGAATACCCTAAACAGCCTAAGCAAACACATTTGAGAAATTGATTTCCCTTGGTAATATTCCTGGATGTCCTAAGTAAAATCCTTTGCTGAATAGTTAAGTTGGAAAAGACAGAAATAAAATAAACTTTTAATGTGTTACCACTCCCATCATCTTTTTTGGCTTTAAAAAATTTGTAGGAATCAAGAAGATGATTTTGCACACAACGACACAATTTATAAATGATGTTTGGCAAGTAAATTTAGGTTTGTCTGTGTCTAGATTTAAAAGGGTTTGTGAGGTTTTTATAGTTTGTTTTCTTTCTCTCTCTCTCTTTTTAAAATTTTCCAATCAAAGCTTAGGCTACAAGATTCTTTGTATGTATTTCTCTTCTGTCTTGGGCTTAACTCTATGACAGAGATCATTGTATGGTAGTATAATATGCTGTTTATTTTTATCTTGAGAGGAGGAATTCAGCTGTACTAGTTTTTATATTCTTAATGTCTTGTCTGACACTCAGTTTATTTTGGGATTGAGAAAAGAAAGAGCTTTGTAATTTTTCCTTCAAATATGAATATTTGCTTACATTTTATAATTTACAAAACAATTTTGGCTACATTATCTGAACCATGTGGTGAGGAGATCCTGACATTTTGGAATTTTTCAAAAAGAAAAAGAGAAAGAAAGAAAGGAAAGAAAGAAAGAAAGACCCAAGTAGTCAGATATATGTGCCATTATAGATATATAAGAATTTTGCAATACATTTCAATAAGTGAAAGAAAATTAATTTATCAAAAACAAAGAATAAAGTCCCAAATTAAAATAATCTGACATCAAATATGTTCAATTTCCAAATTTCTTCATGCATTTTGCTTTTGACGACACATGGCTCTAAATTTTTTTTTTTTAATTTTTATTTAATTGACAGAGAGAAACACAGCTAGAGAGGCAACACAAGCAGGGGGAGTGAGAGAAGGAGAAGCAGGCCTCCCACCGAGCAGGGATCCTGATGCGGGGCTTGATCCCAGGACTCCAGGATCATAACCTGAGCTGAAGGCAGATGCTTAATGACTGAGCCACCCAGGCGCCCACGGCTCTAATTTTTTATCAGAGAAAGTTGAATTCACAAAATAGTGACATATTAGAGGATAAAGAATGTTCCCAACAATATCTATATTATTATCTATTATCCATAGACCTGGGCTCTAAAATCTTAGTTCTACCATTTACTTGCTACATGAATGTGGAAAATGAATCTTTCTTCTACAGCACAATTCCCTAGTCTGTACAATGGTTACACAATTATGAGCACCTCAAGGAAATCTTAATTTATTCATGCAGTATTATTTAAAAATGCTTAGTATGTGTCAAGTTTCTCCTGTTGGTTAGGGATTTAGGAGATGATAGTAAACCATATCTTGTCTTTCTTGGTACTTCTATTCAAGTGAGTAAAATGATGAAACAGATAACAAACAACAGATGCATATATAATATATGTCCTTTAGCAGTGGGCTGAAGCATGAAGTAAAGCAACAGAGGAGGGAGTATGTATAGGAGAAGCATTTTATGTAGAGGTATATTTAATCACTGAAATCTGATGTAAGAACATTCCAGCAGGAAGAATAGACGTGACAAGGCCACAAGAAGGCTGTGTATTCCAGGACTCATAAAAAGCCCCAATTGTTATAATGCACATAAACATGGTGATAAAGTTCAAGGAGATAAAACCAAAGAATTAAAAAGATGATTGGCCAATTGGCCAGTTAGACTGTGTGAGAACCAAATGAGGTAATAGCATAGTGCAGTCCTAGGTATATAATAAGTGCAAAGTAAGTGTCACACCTTTAAACTTGGAATCAATTACACTGGGAGAGAGCTGTCACCTCAAATATGTTGGAATGGGATAGCAACAGGCGTTGATCAACATCAGCTTATGGAAAAATCAGTGCCTTAAAAATTGTGGCCAGAGTCATTGTCTAACCTAGGGGTTTGCCAAAGACAGATTATTTTGGATATGTTTACCCATTTAATTCTAAGACTTTCTATGGTAAATACTGTCAATCAAGGATTATCATAAAAGGTCTTGCTCGTAAATGCAAATATCACTGCTAGTACATATTGAAACACCACATAGATTGAGTTGGTTCCAAATGTTTTAATTGGTATATCACTAGAGGTTGATCATTCCTAGGTTGTCTTACACATATTTTTCTATTGGATGGAGGAAAAGTTATACTCGGTTAACAATAGAAAAATAACCAAGAGACTAATAAAAATGGAGAATGAAGTAAATAAAAGAAACATTAATGTGTTCTTGAGCATATTATTTTAAAAGAGGGAAGTGGAGAGAAAGGCAGAGGAAGAGGGGCAGAGAATCTTAAGGAAGTGTAGGCTCCATGCCCAGCACGGAGCCCAAGGCAGGGCTCTGACTCACAACCCTGATCACGACTTAAGGTGAAATCAAATCAGATGTTTAACTGATTGAGCCACACCACCAGCCCTTGAGCATATTGTTTTTAACAGAAAAATACACATAGTTTTTGAGTTGGTGAGCTAAACAGATGTCAATAGAAATATAGAAATATTGAATATTATTAACACATCTGTGCAACAGTTGTCTCCTTTATAGCATTGATTTTTTATTGACTGATTAGAAATAATTACTTAATAATTATTCAGATTATTTGAGTGCCAATAATATTCATGTATTTATACTTTAAAACTTATGAGGAAAATATTCATATAAAACTTTTTGCAGGTGTTAAGTGACTACACTGTTTAAGGTATTTCATTTCTTAATAGATTAATCTTCCTATGGTACATAAATTATGATAAAGTGTGGTCACTGCATAAACTATACTTCAAAGATATGTACAGTTGGTCCCATTCTCAGGTGGGTCTGAGAGAAGTAAAGGAAATTTCCATTAAGACTGTGTGTGGTAGGTTTTCTTGCATTTTTATTAACTTTGCAAGGTTTACTATTTCATCTAATAGTACTAGTGTCTCATAAATAACTCTCAAATAGTTACCTGCCAAGTAAGCTCTTCACTAGTTTTTAAACTGATTGACATGACTCATGATGAAAGAGTCTCTGCCAAAGTAATGTTCAGAGAAATTATTATACTGATTGATCTCAGCCATTTTCCATCTATTTGCTCAGGATAGGCTTAAGAGTTTAATATGATAATGCCATAGTTAAAATACTAGTTACTCATGGAAGAATTAAAAAGAAATATATTGAAGGATTTAGTGAATTGAAAACTTTACTCACGAAAAAGAAAAATATTCCTAAGCATTTAATGTGAGATGGATTAAAATGGTATGACTCAAGGACATAACATGATAAAATTAGTAAATTGTTGTGTTTATTAAAGTTCCCAGCTGGGGGAGGGACTAACCAAAATCTAATAAAGTAAAAGTTGATTCTTTAATCCAAGAATTAAAAGGATGATTTTAGGTTTTAATACCTAAAGCACCATTGTTATATTCTGGCATTATTGCACATATGACATTCTCTCTGGCCTAGATAACAATTTCTTTCTTTTCTTTCTCTTTTTCCTTAAGATTTGACTTGATTAATAGCAAAACAAGCTGTCTGAAATCAAACCCACTCCCACATTTCTGTTTCATTTATTTAGATTCTGTAGAGAGAAAGCAGGGGTCTCCTTTCCTTGACCAGACAACAAGAGAATAATGGGTAGAGGAACTCTACTTCCAAGCTGCATTAATAGAACCCCTTTTTTATTTGTTTCTTTTAAAAGGATGGTTCCTTTGGGGAAGTGAAAGACAAAACTGTTGAATTCTTATTTTAGTCTGCTGCTAATTACTTGTAAAGGTGTTGGATAACTCAAGGAATAATTAGGTTGTACACTTCAAGGGCTTCAAGAAAAACTAAAACCAGAACTTTGCATAACCTCAGAGGTAACTGGCTCCAGTCTCTCTCTCTCTTTCTCTCTCCCATTTTCTTTTTCCCTCATTATTGACTCATTTTACAGTCTCTTCAAGTAAGAAAATATGGCCACTATAGCAACCAAAATTTATATGTTAAAGCTTTAACTAAGAGAAGGACTCTGATTCAGTTATTGAGATTCCAAATCATAAATGCAGAAGAGGTTTCAATGGTCTATTTTTTGTCTGATATTCACGTGAAAACTAATTAACTGTAGCTTGAGGTCCAAAATCATGCCACCATAATGGCTACTTCTGTGTTATCCATTTGGATGGAGGGTTCCTAAACTAAGGTTAGTTGAACATAATGCCATAAATATCTTCCACAGAGTATGCAGATACTTCTAACAGTCACTAAATTCTTATTATTATATACATAGAATAATTTCTTTTAATTATTTAATTATGAGTTCTTTGTCCAGAAAATTAGCTTTCTCTGTTATCTTAAGCTCCATGAAAACTGGGAGACTTAGGCATAACTGTTTTTGTGAGGCTGATTTAAAACCTAGTCATTTTAATTCTGTCAGTAGGGGCAAAAATAGAGATGGTCCAAAGAAAGAATTTATATATACTGTTAAGAGCAGGTCAAACTTCTAATCTGATGAATGAGATAGGAAGGATCATTCAACAGATTTCTCATTCAAGGAAAACCTATGGAGAGTACTTAAGAAATTACATTGTGAAGTCAAATTTCCTTGATTCTAACTTAGTTTCTGTCACTCTGGGCAAGTAATTTAATTTTTCTAAATTTTAATTACTAAAACTATAAGATGGGTGTAGTAATAAAATATATCTACTAGGCTTATTGTTAAAAATAAATGGATTGTTTCATGAGAAAAATTTAGAAAAATGCCAGGCACACACTATGGATTTTGTACATGCCAACCATTATTATAATTTTGTTATTGTGTGAAAGGAAAGTTGAATAAAACTTATGTTTATGTTTCTTAAACCAATATTTGAGTAAGGACATTGACAGATAAATTACAAAATCTTAAAAAGGAAAGATAACAGAAACGATTCATTTCATTGAATGAGAGTTTAAAATAAACACTAAAGAGTTGCCTGAATTTTACACTCTATAATTTTGTTTATAATTACATTTTAAAATGATGCTTTTAAAATATCTTTTTCTGGAACTTATTATTATTTTTTTTTACTTACCTACATTTTTCCTACAATAGATTGTTTTTGCACATATATGTGTGTAATGATAAACAAGATAATTGGTTTTAAAGCGTGTGATTGAAACTTTGAGCTATGTGTGTAAATTTTCTATTGTACCTTTTTGCATTTACATGAGTAGGGTAATTGCTCTTGTTCCACTACTGTTCTTCATATAATAAAAACTGTATATAAATAGAAAATGAATAACAGCTAGATAAAATGAATGATGTGAATAAATTTAGGGATCCCAGAATATTTTAATAGAGTTCTCTTAAAAGGTCATAAGAAAAAGATCAGTTCCTTAAAAGAGGGACATTGATTGGGTAAATATTCAGAAATTTGCTCTATCTCATATCATTCAGCAGCAAACTATTGTATGCAAAGCCCTGTGATAAATAACCTGGCATACTAAATAAATAGAAAAAGTCAAACCAGTTTGATGTAATAGTCACTTAGAAGGAGTTTTCTTAAGATATTTATATTTCAAATAAAGATTTTTAATAAACAACACAGGTGGATTTTCATGTTTAGATATATTTGGGGAACATCAGAATGAAATATATATTGCATATGGTATTGTCTGTGAGTAGACTTTAGTTTTTGAAGATATATTCATGATATTTGTAGTCAGGCTCCACAGAAACTAAATGGAATAGGTAATAGTGTTCTATAAAGTCTTGGAGCACGTGAAACTTTAACTCTGTTTGAATTGCTTATAAAGCATTTAAGCTCATTAAAGAGGTCATAATGGAGAGAAAGGAGTGCCACAAACACCGTGTGTGTGTGTGTGTGTGTGTGTGTGTGTATTTTTTTCATGTGAGTGTGTTCCTTTGTCAATTTTAAGTCGTATACCCTAGATTTTTTGTTTCCCTTCAAAAAAATCGACATATTTGGCATTCCTTATGTCATCCTCTTTGCATTTAAAAAGACAAAATTCACCTGGAACTAAATACTGAATCCCCCTTTTAGTAAAAACATATTTTTTTCTGATTCATACAATCTGCGCCTGGCATATTTAACTCATTAGGGTTAGCTGAAGGTACTGGTAGGGATTTAATTTTAGACACTTGCTTTACAGTTATTGTGTATACATTTCACTCATCAGAAAGAGAACAGAGGACCCTAGAGGGATTTCTTTAGGGTAAATGTAAATAGTCTGCTAATAGGAAGAAAGATTTAAAAGTTACTAACTATATAATCTTTTTCCAGAAAGTACCTATTTATCAGTTCAGACTAATTTGAATACTTTAATGTATGCACGCTTGGTATTACATTTTCCTATTACACAGTTTCCAGAGTAATCTGATAAAGACTAAAATAAAACAAAACTGAACCAAACACTTCATTTACATATGTAAATATAAATATCTCTATGTTCTTTAAACATGGTATGTTTCTTATTAAAACTAGTAAATGAGATAAACTTTGTAGATATTTTAAGCATATCTTGTAATGTTATATTTCTAAGGTAGAATGAGGCTGAAAAAGCTGTTTGGGAACCAAGGCTACAAAACCCAAACCTCAAAATATGAAGTAATGGATTTTAGGAACAATAAACAATTTTATAATGTCAGTACATGAAAATAATATAATATTTGACTTGATAGTCTTGGATTTTTCCCCCAATTTTGAATTGTGGTATTTTAGGTTCTGCATGTCAGTTTTATTGGAATTTCTTTCATGTCCCCATATCTAACTACTGAGAAAATTAGGTCAGGAGAACTCTATGAAGTACACATTTATTTTGTTTCTTTTTTTAAACAAAGGGACTGAACTGTAGAGATACTCATCTTCTCAAGTCACGTACTAGAAGTTGCAAGGAAACCATGATCTTCTCATCGTTTTTCATGGTACATTGCCTCCACAGACAAGGATATAAGAACCGTGGGTGAGGTAATTATGCTTTACAGATCACAGTCCAACATAGGAGGTCTTGCTGCTAACACTGCATAACCTTCATAATCTGTAGGTATTGATATGTGAGGAAATGATACTTAAAAGCTGTAGCTCATGAAAGGAGCTAGCCAATGGTTGGAAAGGATAACAGAAAGAGGGATAGCCTATAGAAAACCTAGGTCCTGAATGTACTTCAAGCAGCTGAAAGCAGTTGCCTTATCTCAAAATTTTTGTTATATGATATCATAAATCTCCCTAGAACTTAAATTAAGGCATAACCCGTTGTCTTATCTCAAAATTTTTGTTATATGATATCATAAATCTCCCTAGAACTTAAATTACTAATAGTTGTGTTGTTTATTATTTGCTACCACAAGCACACTAACGTGAGGAAAATATGACATCAGTGTTGTACCAAGCAAAAACTGATAACTGAGTACACGTATACTATAGCATGCATTAAGAACAGTAAAACTTTAGAATTATAAGTTAATTTCAAAACCAAGTGGCTTAAATTATTCTAAATTTATGTATTGTAACTACAATAGACAATAGAGTTTAGAGCCAACCCTGACTTTTAAAATAGTTCCAAGTATTCATGTTAATTTTTTGAGTAGCCTTATTATTTGTGATATACAAATATGAAGCCTAATCTCATATCTCTCTATCATCAATCTATCTATCTGAATAACATTCTGTAAATAGGATATAAAATAAATTAAGTTTCAGAAAATTATTTTATATAACATTCACAGGTATTTGCAGAGTCCAAATTCCACAACTACCTTCAATAGAATGAACAAATTTATTGCTATTTATTAGTATCAATTACAGATACTTAACCTGTGAGATATTATTAACACTGTTATAATAGCTGTTCAACTGACATCTGTTATATATGATAAAAAGTTTGGCTATGTAAATCAAGACAGGAGCTTTTGGTTTGTGACTCTCTGGATGTATGAGTCAAAAGATTAAGACTCGTTAGGAAGGCTAAAAATAGCTGAATCCTGTATTCTATTAGCAGGGATAAAAATTGCACATTTTAAATATTCTAATATTCTAAATCACTAATTTCAAAGTATTTTGCTATTAAATTATTGTTTAAAATACATGGTTTTATGATTAGCATAATGATTAGTATCATAATTAGTATCAAAGATGTTTCTGATCTTTGATAAAAGACTGTAAGAGAAATAAATATTAGCAGAGAGAATGCAACCTTTTCTCATTTACGATAACTCAATTGTGACATTTAGATCTATGTGTGTACAAAAGTTTAGTGTGTGTGTATACAAATATTCTAGTATATGTAACTTTTGCCCTGTGTGTGTGTGTGTGTGTGTGTGTGTGTGTGTGTGTGTGTGTGTTCGTGCATGGTGAGTGAGCAGGGGGTGAATATTTCATCCAATTTTTTTAAATGTCTTATATTTGAGTGACAGCTCATAGAGATGTGCATTATGCTAATTCTCTGCTACACAGAATTGCTCTGAAGCCAATTCAAAAGTTTTATAGATATTTTAAGTGGATTTTTTTCATAATTAATATGTAGTACCCTTGATATTTTACTTCTTATCTCTATTGGCTTCTACACAAAGCAGAATTCAAAGCCCTTTTAAAATGATCCAAAAAACATCTCCTTACAGTCCATCACTACCATGTTCCTCCCAATTAAATCCTAAAGCTTTCATTAAAAAAGTAAAAAAAAAATCACAGAGAATTCCAACCAGTTACTGCTCAGTTTTGATCACAGCAGGGAGAATTATTTTTTCATGTCCACTGGATGTGGGGCCCCAGACTGACATGAGTCTTATTGGAGATTCCTGATATATCCGGGTAATTGAACTGGGGATTTTTCCAGGCAAACTCTCTTCTGTGAAACAGGGTTGAATTACAGTCTGGGGATATGTAAATGCAGATCATCGTTCTTCTGAGATTTCTCTTGGCTGAAGGCATATATGTGATTAGACATTCAACAATTTCTCTTCTTCAGACTAATCTGTTTACCTCCATGTGGGTGGGCTTAAAACCAAATCTAAAACCTGAAATTGTTTTGTCATCAATGTTGACTGTCAGAGGCTCTGTCTACATGAGGCCAAAACATCCAGATGGAAAATGAAAAGTAACATCCATCATCTAAACATTTTCCTTTCCCAATGCCAAGCATGTAGATACTTGGAAACAATGTCATGGTTGACCGAATGTTTTGTTTTTCATCTAGATGTTTTGGCATTGTGTAGATAAAAGCTCAGCATGTAACTTCACTTCCTGTACAAAATTCCCAGATTCACACAATGATAAGTGCACTTAAAAAACAATTCACTTAAATGTAACATATATATGTGTGTATTAAATTCTTCACTTGAATAATGCATTATGTTTGGTACTATAGAGAATATCATGCTATGTAACCATAGTTGAAAACAAAAAATAATCACACACATGCAGAAGTAACTAAAATTATTGGCCTACTGTGATTTTTAATATTAAAAAAATTGCATAGGACAACTGTATAAGAGAGGGATTGATATGTCAGGGCAGACAGAAAGGAGAGCTGGGAAGGCCTCATGGAGAAAGGCATCTATTTTGGAGGTTAAACATAACCAGGCTTTGTTTTATAAGAATATGTGGATGTGAATGGCATTCAAAGCACAAAACATATGAGCCGGAGTTGACAAGCACTGGCCTGCTGACCAAATCTGACTGCTGTTTTTATATACTGGTATGTGGGAATACCGGTATATGGGAACACGCCACACTTACTCATTTCCTTTTTGTTTGCTTGTTGCCTCTACTTTAGCACTACCTCATTGACCTACAAAGACAAAGATATTTACTATAAGTTCTTTTATAGATAAGATTTTGCCACACTGTGGTATATATTTTATTGAGAGAAGCAGAGTAGAATACAATGTTATTGGCAAGAAGGATGGATTTCACTGATGTCAATGCTTTGGAGTAAGAGGCATTGAGTACATAGGACTGAAAAGGAATTTCAGGACCAAGATATCAAGATAAACTCTAAATATACTTTAATATGAAGAGAAGAATAGCAAGATTAGCCATATACTGTTGACACGAAATCAGTGACAATGTATGTAATTGTTTGAAGACAAAGCAAGCAGAGGTATTTTGGAAAGTGTTTCAACATTTCAGTAGTTTTAAAGACAATTCTATTTAATTGAAATTTGATGCCAGTGATTTTAAAAAGTAGTTATGATATAAATAATGACTCCTTAATTTATTTATTTTGCAAACCAACTACTCATATTTTAAATGTTAATATAATATATTAACCAAAATTGATGCTTTTAGGATCCTATTGCTTGAGATTTTAAATCATGAATGGCTTTGGGAAAATTATGTAAATATTTGTGCCAGGTTTCATTTTGGAAACCAAAGGAATAATGACAACTCTTTCATGGTGTTGGTGGCTGAATTAAATTAGATGTTCCAAGTGAAGCACTTAGATAATAGTTATTACTGTGATTGTGCTTATTATTTAATTGAAGCATAAATATGTCCTACTGCAAAATAGACTTCAAGAAAAGAGTTTCTAGTTTATCACTTCTGTTCAACAATGTTTGGAAGGCTAAAAAAACATTTTTTTTTTCTGCAAGGAATATATAGAGTTCTATATCTCTAATGCCTGCATGTTTTATCCAGCATGAAGTTCAAAGGAAAGCTAAGAGAGCAAGATAGTGACTGAAAAGAGAAATGGATTTTTTTTTTCTTGTTCACCTCATCCTCTTAGCTTTGGCTGTGTCTTGCTTGTATTTGGCTTTGACAAATATGAAACATGGGATGATTAAAATGGTATAAAAAGATAAATAAAATGTTATTGAGATTAAGACATGATCTCATGTTTTACATATTTAATATAACTTTTTTTTTCTACTTTCAACATGAACACACATTATGTAGAATTAGATTGTTAATGACAGGTACCCAAACACAAACTCCTCGATTTTAGTACTTTTGGGAAATACTTATATACCCCATCCCATAACATAAAATTCACAACAGTACTTAGTTATAACACATGATATCTAACCACTAATGAAAGTTTCATTTAAGATGAATGAATGTATTTGGGACTCCTGAGTGGCTCAGTTGTTAAATGTCTACCTTCAGCTCAGGTCATGATCCCAGGGTCCTGAGATTGAGCCCTGCATCAGGCTTCTTGCTTGGCTAGAAGCCCGACTCTCTCTCTCCCACTCCCCCAGTTTATGTTCCCTCTCTTGCTGTCTCTCTGTCAAATAAATAAATAAAATCTTTGAAAAAAAAGGTTAATGAATATATCCATAGAAAACTATGGTGCAACCCTGAACTTTACCTCAAAAAATGCTATTCAAATTACTTTAAATACTAGTTTTTATTTCTTTTTCTTTTTTTTTTTTCCTAAAAGATTTTATTTGGAGCATCTGAGATTGAGAGGTATTGATCTCTCTGTTAAATAAATAGATAAAATCTTTTATTTTTAAAAATTTTTTTAAAGATTTTTTAAAAAGATTTTATTTGAGAGAGAGAGAGGGAAAGAGAGAGAGCGAGAGAGCAGGAGGAGTAGCAGTTTAAGGGAAAAGGGAAAGCAGGCTTCCCGTTGAGCAGGGAGCCTGACATGGGGCTCAATCCCAGGACCCTGAGACCATGACCTGAGCTGAAGGCAGACACTTAACAGACTGAGACACCCAGGAACCCTAATTGCTAGTTTTTAGATAGAACAACTTTCAAGTGAATTTATGATTCTATAACATTGGTATGTAAGGATAAATGCATATGCAAATAAAGTAGATATAAATGAATGTATAATATTTTCATGAATAATAATTACAAGATTGTAAATATATTTGATATTTACTCTTACTGTATTGCTTTGTTATTGTTTGGCTGCTGTAATTCAGGCCCAAACTATGAGTTGAACAAATTCATTTCTGTCTCTCATAATGCAGTGAGTGTTCACAGTGCCATTCTGCTACGGTAGAACCTAGATGGATGTCAAAGCAGAGCTCATCTATTTTGTTGTTGATGTCTTAGACTCCAAACACTACTCACCACTCTGTTTGCATTATGTTGTGATTAATTGGCCTCTGGATTGTCAGACGACATGCTTGGAAAAAAGGCAAATGCAAATATAAGATTTGAACTTTATGGTGGAGGTTAGTCATCACCCCACATAACTGTTCTTCCTAATTTAGTCCACAAACTGGGAAGGAAGCAATTCGACTCCAGAGAAGAAGGAGAGAGGAAAAGGAATTGAGATGCTATTATCCAAGGCTGGACCTCATGATGGAGAGTGCCTTTGATAAATAGTACATTTTTTAAGAGAGATGATTGAGAATATGAAAATTGATGTTCCATGTGTTTTCTACAGGAGCCTTTTTTTTTTTTTAAATATATCCTCCTGAATGAAAGCTATTACATCCTGAAATGTTTACTTTGTTCACAACTCTACCACCTTTACCTAGAATACTGGCTGACACATAATTGGCACTGAATATGATTACCTTAAAGACTGGCTCTATCTTTTTTAATTTAAGACATCTGCTTAGTTCCCCCATGATGTCTATGATTTAATTAAAGGAAAAGAGAGAGCATATCTATTCCCTTCAAAGACAAGATTCTAGAAACCCAATATCTCTTCAGTCATTCTCATTGGCCAAAGCTTGGTAACATGGTTAGTTCTTTGGATAGAGTGTGAAGTGTACTATTTATTCTGGCGACCATGACGTCAGCTAAAATTAGATGGTTATAATACTAATGAAGAACACAAAAATCAATATGGGAAAACAGTTAACAATCTGTGCCACAGTGATTTTGCATTTAAAAACTACACTATAAACCCAAACATCAATACTATTTTCTTATGAAGTTGTCACTAATTGATCTGGGCATAGTTATTTTATGTGCTATGTGTTTGAAAAAGCAACATCAATGGTAAAATATTCATGTAAGTAAATGTAATTTTTTATTCAGCAGTTATTTTTCATTCTATTTTTGTATATAATTTAGAGTTATGATATTTTTCTAGGAAATACAGTATATTATCGGGAACACTAAAGAGTAATTATGTCTTCTTTTGATCATTATATTGTGTTCACGGAAAATTTATATTCTTGAAAATATATGTATGTTTTAAGATATGAATATCTTTTTAACACTAAAAACCTTAAGTTGTGCTTTTTTCTCAAAGAAACATCTCATATAATCTACAGTTTGAAAGAACACAATCATATTGCATGCAATACGAATGATTAAAAGGGGAAAACAGTGAATATAAAATGTATCATTAAAGAATTAAATATTCATGACAATACATAAAAAATATAGAAGTTAGTTTGAAAGAACATTAAGGCCTATATGTCAGAGCTTTTCTGCAATGTAGAAAAACATTCTCTTTGTAGGAGCTTATAATTATGCAAGCACAGGAAGAAAACACTTTCCTGTTTCAAAAGGTTTATTTTTTCAATTATAAAAAGAAGTAAAATATATTTCTATGTAAGCAATTTAACAATTGAGTCTAGTGAATTTAAATGCATCAACCCAAATAACTCATAGAAAATACCTAATAACTAATTCTGCTGAAGTGAGGAAATCAAATAGTCAATTTGAATTTAATGCAACCAATTTTATTAACACATTGTAATTTCTCACAATTTGGGTTTTGCCATGCTAAACTTTTTTAATATACACCATTAAAGAAAAGTGAATAAAATATAATGCTGATTTGTGGGATTCAGGCAGTTTTACAAAATTTAGAACACAAGTTATTGAGGATAATATCTCATGATAAAAATGAAACTAAAAAAGAGAATTTGGAGAGTAGAGCTGAGCTGGCAGTGAAAAATATAGACAAGAGGGGAAATCACCTAATTAAAATAACAGTGAGTAATGGGACTGTCAATACTCTCTAGTCTCTTACAAATTTTTCTCTGTATTAAGGCTTTTTACTCCAGAATTTTAATTGGTCTATTTCTTTACAGTACTATAATTGAAAATATATTTAAAAGATCACACTACTCATATTTTAACTGACACTGAGATCAGCCTCCTGCATAAGAATCAAGTTTATACGTGGGGTGCCTGGGTGGCCCAGTGGTTAAGCCTCTGCCTTTGAACCCAGAGTCTTGGGCTGCCTGCTCTGATTCTCCCTCTCTCACTCCCCTGCTTGTGTTCCCTCTCTGGCTGTGTTTCTCTCTGTCAAATAAATAAAATCTTTAAAAAAAAAAAAAAGAATCAAGTTTATACTGAATATGGACAGCTTCTTAATTAAATGTTTCCTTATATATGTAAGAGAAATCTTTCCAAAGGCAAAGAGTAAAAGTATTAATATATTAAGAGGTGGCACATATTCCCAGGGTCACCAAGGAATTTTAAATAGTGCAAGTGAACACTATTAATAATTTTTCTGTAATAGATACTGTTAACTGGGTTTATTTTCAGCTAGCTAAGATATAAAATCACTTTCACTTTATTCTACTCTTCGTGTTCTCTTTTTGGAGGATTTTCCTAGATAATAATCTTGGTCTTTAATGTAAGGAAATTGAACGTGAGTGAGATTCTTCTAGAGGTAAAACTCTCTCTAGTCCTGATTTGTTTATAGGCAAACCTGTAGAGAGCATTTATACCTTGGCCTGCCTTCTGCCCCTTGATAGAAGCTCCTTGGAATTTTTCTTCTTTGAAAATGACTATCTGGATAAATTGCCTAATTCAGGGGCCATATTATAAAACTGGCTTGTCCAATGGTGAGTTACAATCTCCATCTCGAGTTCTTGTGAATAGTAAAGCTGACATTTTTATCTCTGTTTTAATCTTTATCAATCATTTTCAAATCCAGATGAAAGATAGAAAGGGAATTGGGGAGAGAGTGTTGATATTTACTCTCAAACCCAAACATAATCTAATTGCTTATAAAGCAAATTCGAATGCCATGAGTACTATCTGAAAGCACACTGCCCAAAAATGGATAATAATGTGTGTATGCAATACAAATAAAGCTAGAAATCACTAAATTTAGTAATCACATTGGATTACCTTTAAATGTGTCTTAGTAGATGATGCAGGTTTGTTCCATTTACATCTTTTTGGGAGATCTTATACCATACCACAATTTTCCTATATCAGGTCCTTTACAGATTATTTTTTGTCAGAAATTATCTTGTTTAAATCTATGAATATTTCTCATTTTCATTCAGGCCTCTCCACAAATGCCATCTCCTCAGGGAGCCTTCCTTGACTGCTAAATAGAAAGTGTCCTCTTGCTCTCCTACTACTTCTGAAGTCTTTACTATATTGGACTTAGTTTTCTTCATAGCACAATAACTCTCTGAAGTCATGATATGTTTTATGTGCACTTTTAACCACTACTAAAGGATTTTGTCTTACATTAGTCTATGGAAAAGATCACCAAGAACACAGGGGTGCCTGGATGTCTCTGTTGGTTGAGTGTCTTGGTTTTCAGCTCAGGTCATGATATCAGAGTCCTGAGTTTGAGCCCTGCATCAGGCTCCGTACTCAGTGGGGAGTCTGCTTGATATTCTTTCATTCCTTTCATCTCTGCCCCTCCATCATGCTCTCCCTTTTGCAAATAAATAAATAAACCTTAAAAACAAACAAACAACAACAACAACAACAACAAAAACATAACACCTTAAAGGAGAGAGGACACATATAGTATGTAGCCAGGATGTAGAGAAGAACTTGTTATAGGATTTGAGCTTGTTTGAGAAGATTTGGGGGACTGTGTCAGATTGTGGGGTGTTGTCTGGATTGGCTGCTTAGTCTATTTGAGCTGTTATTACAAACTTTTATAAACAACAGAAATTTATTTCTCATAGCTCTGGAGGCTGGAAGTCTAAGAACTAGGTGTCAGCATGGTCAGAGTCTGGTAGGAACCCTCTCTGGGGAGCAGATGGCTTTTTCTTCGCTATATCCTTACAAGGCAGAAAGAGCAAGAGAACTTGCTGAGGTCCCTTTTATAAGGATACTGTTGCTAACTTTGTCTGTCCCAAAGGCCCCACATTATATTACTATGATATTGAGGATTAGTATTTCAACATATGAATTTTGGAGGGATGCAAACATTCAACACATTCCAGGCTATTCTTCTGGTATCAGGGCAATTTTTCTTTTTCTTTCTCAAGGATATATCAAACTAAGTCCTGGAGCAATTCTTCCACACATTCAGGTACTTATTAATCAGACATTTTCTAGCAGGAAGCACAAAAACAGTCATATAATCTATTCTGTAGTCACCATGAAGTGCTAACTGTTCTTTGGAGGCACTGTCATATTTTATGAAAATTCCATATTTGGTAGAAATAGTAATCAAGAGATAAGAGCCTAGCCCGCTTTATGAAGCATCAGCAACCAGAAATATCACTTAAAAAATAGGTCATTAGGGGCACCTGGATGGCTCAGTTGGTTAAACAACTGCCTTCGGCTCAGGTCATGGTCCTGGAGACCAGGGATTGAGCCCCACATCAGGCTGCCTGCTCGGCAGGAAGTTTGCTTCTCCCTCTCTCACTTCCCTTGTTTGTGTTCCCTCTTTCACTATATTTCTCTCTGTCAAATAAATAAATAAAATCTTTAAAAAAATAGGTCATGAATGGTCTCTTTGAGAATCATGACTTCAGAGCCATCACTTACGAAATAGGGTTCATTCGGGTGCCTGGGAGGCCCAGTGGGTTAAAGCCTCTGCCTTCTGTTCAGGTCATGGTCTCAGGGTCCTGAGATCCTGTGTCGGGCTCTCTGCTCAGCAGGGAGCCTGTTTCCTCCCCTCTCTCTGCCTGCCTCTCTGCCTACTTGTGATCTCTCTCTGTCAAATAAATAAATAAAATCTTAAAAAAAAAAAGAAAGAAATAGGGTTCAGGCCTCTTTGGGCCTTAATACCATATATATATATATATATATATATATATATATATATATATATATAAGCGATGGGCAGTGTCTTTAAACTGTTTTATTCACTCTATTTTCTTGATATAATTAATTTCTTCAATGAAAAGCTTATTTATCTTACTAAATAACAAGTTTCTAATT